>QVRM01003924.1:0-60000 GCA_003439945.1 Dermanyssus gallinae
TGAGAGAACTATAAACGGTCGTATATAAAAAAATGCGTACTTCCATATGCAGTGTTTGCCGGCGACGGTAATCTTCAAAGCTCTCTCCCGTATAAGCAAAACTCCCTCGGAAAATCTGCGCCGTACTGTGTGGACGGTGTCGACGGTGACCCGAGCACACTTCTGAAATGCAAGGAGTTAGAGCAGGCAAGTACATTTCGAATAAAAAAAGCTATTTCTAGCTTGCTAAGCAAAACTATTTTACTCTGAAGTCATGCAACAAGATATGGAGTGGCCAGCTAGGAACTGCTCACTGCCACTAGAAGTCTTTCCTAGAGACTTTAGTGCCGCTTCCATTATTTGGGGGTCTACCAAAAACAGAAGAGGCGCAGTACTGCTAGAATAGCTAGCGGAGAGGAACATAGTGGTCCTTAACAGCTCGATCCTACATTTCGCCGCGGTGGAATGGAATCGCACATAGACCTGACAATCTGCAGACGAGAGCATGTGTTTCAAGTTTTGAACCGACTGTACTACATGGAGAAAATCTTATAGCGACCATTACTGTATAGAATATGACGTCGGACCATCACCCTAACTCCCTCTCCGATTTAAATAGGACACGAGGTAAAGGCCACATACTAACAAAACGTTTCCAGGCCAAGCTAACAAAGATTAAGGACTAAGAAGGGAAAACCAAGAGCGCCCAGAACTTGCAAACATGTTGTAAGAGGTAGTAGCGGCCATGCGCTACCGGCCTGCCTCACCAACATACTGGTGATGAACGAGAAGATTGCGTTAGCCCGTAGGCGCTGCATCTGGGCCAGAAGAAAGGCCACATAGTAAGATGCAGTAACACGGATGAGACTTGTGACATGCAAGTTTACTGTGGGTTTAAGCGCCTCAGGGCCTCCTTGCGCTGCTATAGCGAGAGCAAGGATCGCTTCTCAAACAGAGTTCTTATCACAGCCAGAGGAGGACCCATGGGGACGGCCCTACAAGTTGAAACGCGGTGTACCGGAATCAGGAAAGAAGGAAAATCTCCCCCGTGATGACAGTCTCCGAGTAATAACAAACTCTTCCCTCAACATCCTCCATTTGATATGACACTGTATGAAGCGGGAGCGGCCGAGGGATTATATTCCCAGAGGTAACCTTAACGGAGGTACAGTGCTGCGGGGGAAAGATTCAAGACCGATAGGACAACCAGGCCCTGATGGCATTCCGGTCTCGGCTACAAAAGTACTCCTTAAGGCGTTTCCGAATGTGGTGGCTAACGTAGCCACACAAATACTCCGCAGCGACTGCCTCTCCCTGGCTTGGAAGAAAGCGGATCTGGTTCTCATTCCGAATGGGATTAACATCTTTTAAGTAAATCTGCCTAGTTATCACGGTGGCGAAAGGTATAGCGTCGATAGTAGGATCCTGCGCGCGATGCTTTGTAGAGGAGAACGGCTTTCTCTTGCCAACACATACGGGTTCCAATCAGTCCTCTCGGTCATAGAGCAGGTGATTATCAAGGCGGAAGCCCTGAGCCAATCCTCGACTTGGACCAGAGACTTGCTACTAGTTGTACTGCTGGACGTTAGAAACGCATTTAACAGCCTGCATCGGAAGGTAATCTTCGACATACTACTGAAGAAGAGAGTCCCACAAAATCTACACCGGGCAATCCCGTCCTACCTGAACGGGAGGCGCAAGTCAGCGAGGGCTCCGAATTCGACAGGGACGGCGGGAGTTTTGGTTTATACCTAAAAAACTACGGCCTACGGGAGTCAAGAAGGCGCCTTATTATGGTCGGCGGCTAAGTCCATAGTCTTATTTGCAGACCCAGGGTGGCCGTCAACCGCACCTTCCACAGCCAGCAATAAGGCAACGCTACGCAAAATCCCAACGAGTGGCTGCTTTACGGACCACAATGGCCTATAGAACTGAGAGCACAACGGCTGTCCTTGTTCTGGCTAGTACAGTGGTCCTGGGACTTAAAAGCAAATGAGCGACGTCACTTGTGGGAAGACCCGGGAAGGCAAAGCGGGAAAATGGAATACCCCCTTCGACATTTGACAGGCCGAATGAGACTCCATTCAGGATGGAGCGCCGGGTAAGGACTCTGGTCCCGGATATCAGGGCCTGTGTGTACCTTCAGGTGGCGAATTCCGTTCTACAAAATTCAGATGCTCACCAGACACAATAGTTTCCAGTCATGCTTATTCAGAAGTGAGGAAAACCACATCCTAATTCTGCAAATACTGCCAAAACGAAACCGCCAAACGACACGCCTAAAACATTTAGTGGTGCCCTTGGAACGACTGGGCCAGCAGCTCGTACTATGGCGGACATCCTGCGCGTCAGGGAAGAGAAAAATCGTTTTTACATGAAAAATCTTACGGGGCATCCCGGGATAGCTAAGTATTAGCTACATATACAGATAATTACTACACGTTCGAGCCAAGAGTATACGGTACGTAGTAAAGTACTTATGAAATAGGCGGGAGAGATAGTCTATTGCAGACTTACATGAGGCGCTTGACATAACAAGCATTGCTCCCAAAACATCTAACAGTTAGTGTAGAAATTGTTTTGTAGGCTGCAATTTATATCAGTATTGCCATCGTTGTATAAAACGAGAAAACGCAGCTCTCGCACAGGTTTGGCTAGAATGATTTTCTAAAGAAGTTGTTTTTAATTTCAGAGTGTACTTTCGCCCCGTACAGGCTTAGAATCACGGTGCTTCATATCTTCAATTGCCGAGGGCTGGACATCACCACTAACGCTGCTCCGGAGCATTTGCATAAACCATCACATCCAACTCTATATTCATTACAGAGTTGTCACACTCTCAGGATCTTGAAGTCCATCACGATTACTCAAAACGTTTTCTTGATGTTCTCGAGGCCCTGTTGAACTTGATGTTTAGTGACGTCTTTGTTGTAGTTTCGAAAACGGAAACGCAAAAAATTTTTACTATAGTTCCTCTTGCCTCAGAAGTTCTTGTTTCTTTCAAAAACCGACCACTGTTATACTGATATAGTTCTAAATGTTAATGTTTCTGTTTGCGACGGTAACCATCGGTATGTAGCGTTGCAGATGCACGACGACGCGAAAGTGCGAAATTATCGTTAGGCCTTATAGTGTTCAGCGGATCACCTTACAATGTTCCCACAGAGCTAGCCGCATTGTGGTGAGCATAGCGAGGTTCAAAGTAGAACATCGGCACGTGCGTGACCTTCTAGTTACTCGCCTGAGCCTGCTGTGTGTGAGTGGTGCATAATGTGATGTCCATCTTTAGGGCGGCAGCTCGGGTTGAAGCCTGCCGTCGGCAGTCATCGTTGTTGATCCATGCCCTGGTCGCCGCTAACCGCGGTCGTGGCACTGCGATGCGATATGATCGGAAAGGACGACACACGAAGGCAAGCGTCGGTATACAAGGAGGCCGTGTTGTCGAAACTTTACACGCCTGTTGACCCTCTGGGTAGCAGGCTGCTCGCAGCTAAGTTACTCCGACCGCCCGGCCGCCCGCACCCCCTGGCGCTGGTTGGTGCGAGCAGCCATGGCTGTAACGATGATGACGTCCTACTCTGTCGCGTTGTCGGCTGTCATTGATAACTGCGGCCAGTCGATAATAAGCATCTAGATGCAGAGCGTGAAAAAGCGTGCGCGGACACAAGAATGCCTCCTTCCTCTCTAAGCGAGTCTGATCACAATCATTGTCATCACGGCTCGAGGAATAGGGCAGGCGGGAGGTGGTGGCGAAATGGGGATGTGTTGGGGCGGTGATATGATGATCTTTTTTTCTTACGACAGCGAAAGTGCAAGGCAGGCTAAAGGTCAAGGACTGACGACCGCCGACTGGAAGGAGTCGCGTCAGGCCACATTGAGTTGGAATCTAGTCGGTGTGGCGGTCGGTGATAATTAGATGGCAGCCGAAACTTTAGTGGCCTGGCTCAGTTGTCATCGTTATGCTACCAAACATGGCATAACGCTGTGCTGCCGTACGGAGGACAAAGGCAAGAATCTAGCTGCACGTGACGTTACCCAGCATATGACAATACGAAGTTCTAGTAGTTTTTGTCAAACAAACAGCAATTCTAGTGTTTATTCCCACTGACCGTCCCACACGACTTCCTGGAAGGAAAATAGTAAGTCATAAGGCTTTATTTTCATTGACATTTATGTTTATTCTATTCAAATTAAGTATAATATACAGTTCAAAAGTTATCTTCATAGTGCTTTATCCTTTTCACGCTTCCGGCAAGAGAAGTAGTGCAACGATTTTTGATCCAGTGTTGTGCACTCCACTGCATGGTACTTGGTACACCTGCACACTCTGCGGGCAGAACCGGCAGGTGCACAACTCATACTCCTCGTGAAAGGCTGCGTTTTAAACATACCAGGTAGTAATCCACTCCGAAATAAAACGTTTGTAAGGTACTGTACGCAGCATGTTCAGCCTTAATCAGATTGTTTCAGTAGCCGGTGGACAGCCTGACATGAGATACACAAAGCGGCTCCTTGCACGAATAGGCAAGCAAAGCACTTATCGCTTCAAATATAATAAAAAACATCTCTCAAGTTGGTTAAGATTCGCTAGCGGAGGTAGTGCCACACTCTGTTAGGACCATACATCAGCGCCGGAATAATCTTAAGCACGAAAAGCCTCACTGCTGAGAAAACGGTCAGTTTTCGGACATTGCCTACATCCCTGTAAAGAGAGACAAGTGCGTTCCGTACTGTTTCGTTTATATACACTGTGAACGTCGTTTCCGCGTAATAAACCCCAAGGCCATAACACTGGAAAGAGTTAACAAACTCCAATGGTTGGCCGCAGCAAAGTATAACGTCCTTAGCAGCCAATCTACCTTCAAGCCTAAATTTCATGACTTTGGCCTTCCTGGTGTTTATCTCAAGTCCCTTCGAGACAAAGAACGCCTGCGCTTGATAGTACCTAGGTTGCGAAGAGCAACTACGATATCATCCGCATGCATTACCACCACTGGTTTTTTTGCACCCCTGACGTAACAGACACGGTCAGCACGGAGAAGTAGAAACGAGACACAGCTTAGCGGGTCTCCTTGTGGAGTTCCCACATTTTGCTTAATTTCTAATACACCATGATCACCGTCTACCACCAAGGTGTCCTCATCAAAGAAACTTGCTATTACACTCAGGAGACAGCCACGTACTCCTGCTCATTGGAATACTTCAACCAGCAGATGGCAAGGGGCTTTGTCAAAGTCCTTGACGTAGCCAATAAGGACTGCATACAGATTACTTTTGGGTTGTGCCACAGCTCGCTCGATTTCTGACTGGAGAACGTGGGTTGCATCACGGGTGTCTTGGCCTCTTCTAAAGCTTCGGTGGAAGGGCCTCTTCAGCCACGCGCTCAATCCGCCGAATAACCAGTAAGTCTTTATTTCTAAGAGGCAACGCATGGTGAGACTGTAGCTGTGTAACGCCAAATCGATGATTACAATTGACGGAGAAGTTTACCCACGCAATCCGATAAATTAGTGTTCTGCTGGATGGTTTGCTGCAGATACCGAAAAAACAGCACTAAATTATGATGTATAGAAGGTCAATGTTAAACTTTTTTTTAATTTTCAATTTTGCGATTTGTTAGAACTTTGACATGACAACATCTGGGATAAGAGACATCTTTTGGCGTCATCTGAAGTGGCCAAACATTTTATTTGGCAACCGCTTGCACAGGTTACAATGGTATATTTTAGGGTTGTTTTTGTTCATAAGAAGTCTTTGGTTGGACACTCAAAGGTGAATTATTGCGACAGGGGACACAACATTCGATGTCGTTACATTTGACTTCATATTTGTGATGTACAAGCAAATATGACCAATATGTCTGCTTGACTGGAAAATATTAATAACTATTTTCGGACGTTAGACTTCAATTGACGTTCTTTAACTATCTAAGATGTTCGTCTTAGAACGCCCATTGGAAATGAAACCGAATGCGCAGAAAGATATGCGCTCTTAACTCCGACAGTTCTAACCGCATTTATTACATACAAGTGTATAAAAATATATACGCGTTCATATAGCTGTGGATCGCGGGTGAGACTGTTTATTTTTCGTGTATTTCTCTCTCATTATGCATTCCTGTATATGTTATTGCATGTATGCATTTTTAGCACGACATCACGTTACTGAAAAGGGCTGTCAATCATAAGCACTAACTTGTAATTTAGTGCTTACAAACAAAAGAGTAAATAATAGAAAATTTGCGACTGAACGAACTCGACGGAGGGACATCATTCTGGGTCTGCGCAACCAAAACGAACTAAACGACACCACCCGGCAAGTTAGTGTATAAAACGTTAGCCTGCTGTCTCTTCACATTCATTGTGTTTTTCAGCTAAACGTATCTAGCCAGTACAGTGGACCAGTATATATATATATACATATTTTTTTTTAAGATTTTTTGTAAGGCTATTGCCCGTTTACGGTTTTTTTTCATATCATGGCTAATTTTCATCCAATCCGGCATTTACCTTGTCTAAATTGGAAACCATGCAAACCAATTTAAGAGTAGCCGGTCTGGGTCTCGAACCCAGTACTCCCGAATGCAAGGCAAAGACTTTGCCACTAAGCCATCTTGCATATATATATATATATATATATATATATATATATATATATACATATAAATAGACATACATTTAAACGTTAAGCAACAAATGCTTTTGTGGTTAAGATTCACATTATGCTGACCGTCGTTGCTTGCTTGCGTTCGAACGTGTAAATATGCGTTTTGTAGCGTATGCAAGTAGTGTTACGCAGGGTCTGAGAGAGAGAGAGAGAGTCAGCAAAGACTAAAGGCCCTTTTAGGGTACTTACGAGACCTGATCATTTCGTGTCAAAACGAATTTCGTGACAAGGGCGCGTCTACTGTGTGTGTGTCCAAATGTGAGTCCAACATGCAATCAACATGTGCGTTCGCTTGTGCCGAACGCCAAGCCAAGCCAAAAAAAGCGGGGGGGGGGGAAAGAAAAAGCAATCCGTAAGGTCGCCAGTGTCTACAGCAGTTGCTGCTGCTGCTGCTGCAGATAGCCGAGCCACGCGTGCGTGGTAGCGGTAGTTGTGGGGGACGTTGTCACTTTAATCAGATAATGGAAGTGCGACAATTTGAGTACGTCCGTGGACGACGGCAAGCTCGGGGAGAAAAGAATGCAGCCAGCCAGCGAGCCATCCGACACTTATTGGCATTGAGCTGTGCGAAAGCGAGCCGCCTCCCTTTCGCGGCAACAAACAGACAACACATCTATCACACTGTTGCTGCTGACTCACCCAAAACCGACTCTCTTGCGATAGCATCATCAGAAGCAGCAGCAGCAGCAGAAACAACAACAGCAATAGCAACAGCAATAGCAACATCAGCTAGTCCTTGTCTAAGCCTGGCGAAAAACAACGGAACGACACAATGTTGTCAGCCGATTGTTGTGGCTAGACGTATGTATCACAGACACATCTTTCAACATAGTTCTGGATCACAGGCAACATAGTTCTGGCTGGCATACACAGCCTTGTATGCGTGATAAATAATCCATCTCAGACATGTATATCAGAACCCATATAAATATATATATATATATATATATATATATATATATATATATATATATATATAAATATATATATATATATATATAGCAAAAGAGAGAAATACTTACACTCCCGCCCTTTAACCGCGATTTAATACGCGCGGACCCGAATCGGGAGTAACTATGACTCTCTTACCGGCCTTGGTCCGCTGGTGCGTGACTGCCACGCGCTGCGGGGACCTTCACTGGCCCACTTGTAAGTTAGTCAGACGGTACAAACTCCCGAAACCGACACTCCCGTGTTTTAAGAACTAACCGGGGGGCAAGGCATACGATAGATTTGGGTGTCAACGAATTCATATTGTCATCCTGTCGTGGCCCATTCGAGGGCTGTTAAGGCTACTGCCAATACGGGGGGCTTGTGCTGCATAGAAGCCCCCCGGGCTGGACGGTTAACGCCCCGAGTGACACTCGGTGGTACCGTCCGGGACGCCTGCTGCCTTGGCTTAATAGGCAAAATGAGTGAGAAGTGGCCACACGAACGCAGACCACCGGTCGAGAGGGCCTTCTGGCCCCGTATTTTACGGGGAACCCCTGCTCCGGAGTGGTCCGACGCCCTTCGGGGGGAAGGTATATTCCGGGGTGTAACGCGGAATCGCGAGGTGAATGCGTCTAATCGGTACGGTGGAGTAGTGTGGTACCCCCATTCCGAACCTCGATAGGGGGGAGGGTGGGGGATCTGCCGGCCTGTCAATTCGGGCTGGTGGGCACTCCCGTTCGGGTCCGCGCGTATTAAATCGCGGTTAAAGGGCGGGAGTGTAAGTATTTCTCTCTTTTGCTATATATATATATATATATATATATATATATAAAACATTGTGATGATTTATTAATCATTTAGAATACGTTTGCACACTCGGCAGTGCTCGCCTTCACTATGTATATATATATATATATATATATATATATATATATACATATATATATATATATATATATATATATATATATATGTATATATATATCGACTAAGTATGCCATTTAAGTATATTGTGAAAAGTAACGCACACATTTAGTATATACACGCTTGTGTCCCCGTCCTTTTGTGGTGTTCTCGTAGCTTAGGTATCGTGTGAGGCCAAACTTTGCGTCCCGACCGAAATCATCCAGTTATGAGATGGCATGTACTAGCCGACACGTGTACACAAGGTACATTGTTCATGGCTATCATCACTTGGTATGTTCGACTCAAGAATTTCACCAAGTTGGCGTTCGCCAATGTCGGTGCCGGTTCTGGCGGCAGATAGTATGCGCTAAATACCACCACGCAGCGAGCTGCCAGACGCATCGGCGGTCTTTGCACTTCTTTTTCGCCCGGTGAAAGGGTCGCTGAAGTGTTCAAATTGTACGTATATAATGACGACTGTATTGTAATTGTAATGTACCATCTTCAAAACGTAAAGTTATAGCGTAATAAACAATATGTATGTATGCATGTATGTATGAAATCAACCAATTACGTCCTCGCACTCGCGTACTTACTTCGCGACTGTGGAGTTGAATGCAATCCCCCCCCCCCCCCTCCCCCCCCCAACTTCCCCTAGGTTTTGACTTGGCTCATTGATTTAGCTAGCTGCTTTCAACAGCAAGCATAAGTATGTAAATCATTTAATCATTAGCTATTTATAGTGTTTGCGTAGAGTACGCCTCCTTACGCAGCATATATATATGCTCTGGTCATTGCAGTCCATATCAGTGCAGTCGACTTGTGTCGACCGCCGTCCACCGATCACACGCAATGACTGGGTCCTAACTAACTGGCACGTGTTTCGTATGTGGAGGAACAACCTCAATTGGAGTGTTTATCGATCGGTCTCGGCCAACAGGGCCATTTGGTAGTGCGTAGCGATAGAAATAGAATCAATCGCTTATTGATCCTAAGTCCCTGTTAGTTGTGTTGTGTTCGGTATCGTTCGGAGTAAAATAGCAGATTATTCTCGCGGATTGTGGCGATCCCATTACTGCTGCACGTTGCTTGTCTCTCTGTTCCTCTCTCTCTCTCTCTCTATTCGCGCAAGTTGAACAATATGCTGATTCGTAATGTCTCAATAAGTGAGTAACGAGAGTGAACTTAACGTCGTAGAATAATACGAATGCCCAGTATTGCTACGATTCGATAACGCTCGGTTGGTTGTGGTGAATATTCGTCGGTTCGGAACAAGGGCAATATATGGCGGATTTGGTTCTCCTCTCTTAAACTCGTTAATTCTTGCGTATTAGTCAAGTTGTAGGTTAACAGTGTGGTCTATGCATATGTTAGACCATAGCCAATAGCTAGGAGAACGTCGATTTTGGCTAAGTATTACTGGTGAGTACAAAGGCTGCCAGGCGGTAGAAGCGTACGTGATTATAGTGCGACTGCATATCCATCAAAATGTCGTCGAAACGCTTCAGCCAAAGCTTGTGAGACGCTCATTTGTTTGCTCTTTTTGATTCAGTAGCCGTAACGTCATCTAAACGCTTTGCCATTACATAGAAATTGGCCCAACATATAACTTTAATTGCATGACAATGAGGCAAATTCAGTAAATGTAGAAATATGTGATTTTGGTGATCATAATAAAGATATTATAGGTTTTACGACCGCCTATTAAGTGAGACAACGCCCTACCTAACTTATAGGGCGATTACCAAATAGGTAAACAGCCACACCGTTGAGCGATGTTTTCATGCGCATTTTATATACTCACCCATTGAACCACAACTACACATGACACAAGGCCTAGAAGCCGTAGAAACAAATGACACACACGCTGACAGACAAACAGACAAAACACAGCTCGAAGGATACCTTCGTTTTTGCGGTGTTTGTGCAGAGCAGAAGTCAAAACTCAACGTTGAGATAATACGCCATTGTCTGACAGTCTTTAGGGTGGCGGGGGGCTGAATAAGAGAGCGAACGCGGGGGTTGCCCGCGTTCCGTCGCGGACCTCTCAGCCGCGCCTCCCCGGTTGGTGTGGGCGGGGGGGAGTCAAGGAGGTCTTGGGGGTTGGATGGGTTGGATGCGTGGAGACGCCCGTATGAGCATCGGACGATGGTGGTGCGGTGCCGAGTTCCTGCTGTTAGTACGGCTTGCGTTCTTCCTGGCGTCCTTGGCGCGCCTGGCCACGCTGCCATTCCATTGCTGCTACTGCGCCCACCCGCCTCTCAGAGTTTCGTTTCTCTTTCCTCCTTAGCTGGGCTTCCACACTTCCGGCCTGCTTTTCTTCTGCGTTCTTGCTTGCCCTAGCCGTGCTGCTCGAGAGGATCGGCGAACGGCAAGCTAGCAACTCACTGCGTTGCAGACGGCTGGGTGAGCGACGCCATCTGACCCGTCGATGCCGTCGTCGAACGACGTGAACGGAATTCGTCAGTAAGTTCGCCGCCAACTCGAGGGTATGGCTTCTACTCACCCCGACCCTGTAAGCGCTGCCGCCTTAGTCCTCTTCGTCTTCGTCTTCTTCTTCTGCGTCTTCTTCTTCTTTTCCGTCGGTTTCGCCTTCAGCCATGCTCCATCGATCGAGTCAAACCTTCCTTGGAGAATCGATCTCGTCCTACAGACGAGCGAAGCCCCATTTGCCCATTTCCGACTTATCGGTAGGCAACCCGCGATTTCACCCCGCGCCGGCCGCGGGCAAATTTTCGCACGCTTTCCTCTCTCTTTCATACGCTCTCTCTTGCCCCGTCGGATGCATGTATACAAAAATTGCTTATATATATATATATATATAGATGCATTCCTATTCAAACAACTAAGTGATTCAGCCAAACCACCAAAGTTCCTATTATTTCTACTAGGTACATATATGGCACATGCTTTTACCTCGATTGTCAGCTGTATACACGCCAATTGACCTCGGTGGCACTGCCATGATGATTGGGAAACGCAGGAACGTCCGAGATTTTGAAATAGCCAGATAACGCTTACTTGTGTATAACAGTGAATTAATAAAAGCGTCTTTGATATTTTCAGACAGGCCGTTAAAGAAACAGTTATGGACGCATACATGCATTTTGCCTACAGTAGATATTCTCTGTAGCTCAAAACAGGGCTATGTTTAGCCAAGCGCTACTGACGCTAGATAGTATCAGCTTTTTATTGGTCATTTTAGTTCTGATTGGTTCTCTATTTACAGCTCGGTGGCGTGGTGCATTCGCTTGCGTCTCGCGACGGGAGGAGATACATAGGTGTTCGGGTGCACGGTTCGAGCCCCACAGTTGCACATTTGTATATATGGAGTCCGTCCGTACGAAACTATGCGAAAGCAAACCCGTGGGCGTTAAATGTTATCTGAGACTCAGCCAGAAAAAGTTTTGGTGTATTTACAACGATTTACAGATTATCATTATCATGTAACTATTCACATTAGATTCCCGCTCGGTCTGATACAATGTCAAATGTAAACTTTTTTCATCGAGTTTGAGTGTTACATAAGCTATAAGCTAAATTACACGATATGTCAACTAAATTGGTTGCTACTAGGGTTAATACAGTATTTAGAGAACGTTATTGTTCGGGGTATGCAAAGATTCGCGTAGGTCATTGATTAAGCAATGAGTGTTATGTTTTATATTGTGTGCTCGTCTATTGCATAATTCGATTTAATCAAACAGGCTTAATGCACCCGCTAGGCTCAATGCCCTTTGACACCTCTTGAGGCCTTAAGTGCTATCATCATCATGCACCTTTATATCGTAACGTGTTCAAGCATATGTGGACGTGCGTACGGATACGGAATTTCGCATATAATATCTTACTGTGCTACCTCTAGGTCGAGAACAGGGTCACTATTTCTGCCACTCCAATAAAAATTGCCAAATTGGTCCTGCAATGAGTGACCTTAGCCTGACTCTGAATATCTCTACTGCCGGTGCGCAAACTAACACCAGATGCGCAGAGCGGTTTCTTGCCGTCCGCGGCAGGCAAAGAACACGCTTCATATGTGTTGTGAAGCACTTTTCTAACTGCGCAAAATTTTTCGCTGAAATATGTCCTCACACATCTTGACAAGGCTGAAGCTCAACACTGGCACAATCTCAAGCTAAAAAACGCATTGCCGCACTCAGAGACAGCCTTCGAAGTTTCTTACCTCTGTGTGAATGAAAAGCAGTAATACACGTCGGCACCTGTCACCGCAGTGCTGGGTAAAGATCGTACCCATATAGTCTGAGACCCAAATACGAGAAGGATTTGGCAAACTCCAGCAGTTGGTCACAACAGGGAATTACATCTGCTGCAGCCAATCGACCCCCACGGCAGAACTTAATGGCGTTCTTCGTCCACGAATTATAGAATGGTGTAGAAACTTACCTTCGCTTTTACGACGAAAAAAAGTTTCTACGCCGCCGACAATTCGGCGAATGGAACAGCGGTTTATATATATATATATATCTAGCTGGCCAGACCCTTCCGCCGGAGAAATTCGGTTGACATAGTGGAAGCTCATCACGACCTGGTTGCCATCAAGCGTATCACCTCTCTGGCAGCGGAGTTCGCTATCTAAAGAGGGCTAGAACTAAAGGCCATAAAACCCAGGGTTGTTGCAACGTGCACTGTAATGCGTGAAGACTTATCTAAGCCGTTTTAAGTTATCGCTTTAAAACAGACTGTGTCTCTAGTAACGCATCAATGCGGCCAAATTTTGACGAAAATGTTTTCATTTTTCTTTAAAGTGCGTTAGTTTTTCATTTTAAACGCATATTCAGTAATGTTTGCAGAGCATTGCGCAGCAACCCTGTTCTTGAGATATGTCCTCGTAATTACGACAAGCTAATCGTAGTAGAGAACATACGTGTACCTTAATGGTAACGTAAGTAGCGTATCTCGAAAAGATGACCGTTTCGCGTTGCAAGAAGGGTCGCATTCTCGCAGACTCTATGCTGTTTCTACTGGCAGTGTGCTATGATACATTGTATTACTTAGTACCTGTACACCTACTGTAGGCAGATTGGCGTGGGCCGATAGTTCATAATAATAATTGTTATTAGCCTTTAAGGCTATGACTACGGTATAGTATCGACCTTCGGTGCATGTCTGAGTGAATCACTCAGACATGCGCCGACCGCTATGGCGTTGCGTTTCTGCACTAAGCACGCTTAGCAATTTGCATTTAGTTATCCGAACATCGACACTGCCCGCCCTCTGACCGCCTAAACGGCGACGAAGACGGCAATTATGATGATGATGACGACGACGACAACAACAGGATATACAACATGATAAGTCTGCAAACAAACGAACATCTTTGGTCGACAACGCTGGTTAATCGAGCCAGCGGCCGTCGGTGAAGCGCGCCGATAATCTATCCATCATCATTGGATGATGGATAGATTATCGGATATATTATTACTTTTTATTTATTTTTGACTGAATAGTGATGATTGTGAGCATGAAGGCGACGGCGTCGACAACGACAGTGGTGATGACAACAATGATGATGGTGAGAATTCAATTCGCGTTGTCCATCCGTATAGATCAATTCTGTTGTTGGTTCAATCGTAATTAAAGGATGATTACAGGTCGATTGTGCGCTGGGCAGAGAATAACAGCAACAGCAAGAGCCACATCAGTATCAGTAGTAGAGTTGCTATGATCGCGACTGCGGAGGGCAATCGGGGTTTTCCGTCCGCAGACAATACCTTTGTCAATCGCCTTGGTCGCCCGCACCGCTTTTGTAGGAATTGACTTTGTCTGTTTCCTTGTTACACTGCTTCTGCTTCTTGCGTCCCTATCGGACGACTCGAAGAAGGGTAGAAGGCTTCGTCTTGATGTTGCCTTTGCCGTCATCATGATGCTCTATCTCTCGGTTTTGCACTCTTCCTCCACTCCATCTAACTCGACCTATAATTCTCTCTTTATATCTCTCTTTCCCTGTCTCCCTCTCTTTATTTCTTTGAGTTTTCCTTGAGGTCTGCACCTCTTCTCCCCGATTGACTCCCTTCATCCCGCTCTCGCTAGCTGGGAGAATAAGTCGCTGCGTGCCAACGACGCTTGGCTCTGATCGACCATAGCAGGGAGTTGCAGTCAATGGCGGGCGAAGCTTTCGACCGCACAATACAAGAAAACAGACTGCTGGCCTGATACCAGAGCTTGGACTATTGCAAGATTTGCTACTGCAAGCTCTGCCGCTTATGGTAAGTCTCGATGGTGCTGTCGTTGCTGTGGTCGTCGTCGTTGTCGTCGTCACCACTGGTGTCCTTTCGTCCACCTTCTGACTCTATCACAAACTTTCCGACTGACCCACATCTACCTATGCTTGAACCTTTGTGTACATGGTTCGGGGACCCTTGCACACAAAGGTTCAAGCACGTCCAGCACACGTAAGGCTACACACACACACAGCCAATGACAACCAACAGAGCATACACCCGCTCAGTCTATCACCCGGCCACGCACCTCTTTACTCATTCACACAGCCCTTTACTCATGCGCATACCGTCCTGCGTTTACGTATGTATATATATATATATACATATATATATATATATACATATATATATATATATATATACATATATATATATATATACATATATATATATATATACATATATATATATATATAAGCGCCTAAATACACAAATCTTAACCGTTTCGGGCTGACCCGTAGCCAAAATTAACGTCCACGGAACTGTTTTCGCATTGCTTCATGAGACGGACGCCATAAATACAAATGTGCAACAGTGGGGCTCGAACCCGTGCTGCACCAATGTGTCTCCTTTGGTCGCGAGGCGCACGGGAATGCACCCTCCACGCCACCACCGGACTCGAAAAAGGGCACAAATCTACGAGATCACTATTCCTCTGCCCCCCCCCCCCCCCCCCCCCTCATGGTGGCAGCGGGCATGCGCCAGTGGTGCCGCCGTTGCAAGTTACGCTGCTGCTGCTGCTACTACCTCCATCATCAGCCATGATGATGATGGTGATGATAATGATGATCCTGGACAGTCATCCGTTGCCACCGATAGAGGAGGAAACGAGCTGAAGAAGAAGCAGCAGCAGGAGACTCAGAAGAAAGCGAGACTCAATCAGAAATGAGCGGGTCATTTGCCCCCCCCTGTTTGATCAGTGTAGCCAACGCCTTTCGCTTGGCTCAGCTCGGCTCGAATCGGTGGTGCGACGGATGATTCGCGTCGTTGTCCTCGTCGTCCGTCTTTCTTGTCTTCGACAATCCTCGTTGTGTCCATCGTTGGCGGCTGGTGACGGAGTGCGCGGCAGGGGCAACGGCCACACGACTTCTGCAAGGAGAAGCTGCTGGAGGCTGGGGGAGCTGGTGGACCGGGGGGGGGGGGGCGGTGGAGGGGCGACTTTTGTGACGACGACGACGACGATGATTTGGGCGGCCTGTGGACGGTGAAGCGCAAAACGGCTCGCTTACAACGGTGGCAGTTCATATGCTTCTGTTGTCTGGCAGCTGCCCTTGTGGGGGAGGGAGGGAGGGAGGGAGCGCCGGGGGCACCGGGGGCATCCACTGGACCGACCGACCGGCCGACTGCCGAGCCAAGTCAAATCGAGCCGACAAGCGGACGTGACCGGCGAAGACTACGACGGCGACGACGACAACGATAACAACAACAACAACAACAGCAACAACAACAACAACAACAACAACAACAATAGCACTGCAAACGACAAAGAATGACACAGCTGCCGCAGCACGAAATTTCGGCAGCCAGAAACCCAGCTAAGTAGCAGCGCTCCAGCACTGCAGTAGGAAGGACTGCGGCTGGACTAGAAGTTGCGACGAGCGTCGTTGTCGTCACGACGTATTAAGAGTAGTAGTAGTGTAGTAGTAGCAGTAGGCGACGGCGTAGACGTAGTGGGGCATAGGCGTAATAAAATATTGTAGTAGTCGTCTTATCTTAGTGGAACTAATAATCATTGCTGTAGTCGCACAGTAAGCAGCACTAGCTGGCGGAGAGTAGCTATAGGAGAATAGGAGGGTTCGTTTAAACGACGCCAGTAGCAGACAGGCGGTACTGGGCCAACCGCGTGATGCCGTTGTTGTAGTCGCCAACGCTCTCGCTGTGTCGAACTTCCCTGCGTGCGCCTAGGGGTTCTGTCATCATCACCAATGTCACCCCTACGACCAACAACAACTGTTAGAACAACAACGAAAACTCTTAAAACAATTGCTAAAACAACAACGATGACAACAACAACAACTGCTACTTCTTCTACTACTACTACTACTACTATGACGACTACGGACTCGTCGACTACGGACTCGTCGACTACGACGACTGGTTAGGCTAGACTAGAAGAGATTAGACTCTAGACTAGAAACGGCTGTTAGTACTGCCAGAAGAAGAAGCTGCTTCGGCTTCTGGTGCTGCTCTTGTTTTGGCCGTTACTACCGTCTGTAGTACTGCGGCCTACGTTTGAAAAGCCGATTGCCGGAGAAAAAAAAACAAGCCTAGATAGAGGACATATTTGAGAGAGGAAATCCCACTTTATCTGTAGAAGCAGGAGGAGCAGCGGCAGTTCCATTTCCAGACGTCATAGGACGACGCCTAGGTTTCATCACCACCATCATCATCATCACCACCATCATCATCATCATCACCACCACCACCATCATCACCACCACCATCATCATCACCACCATCATCATCATCTTTGGTTTCGTTGTCTGTCGATCACTTCCAGACGCGCGGGCAGGGATTCCATTCGAGTCTCACAATAACGCGCACCAGCCACAACCAACTATCACAACCACCGCCCAGCTACCGGTCTACCACCTACACTATCCACGCACCGATAGACCTCCGTACGTATCCCCACAGCCATCACCGCAGTCACATCCACTGGCGGGCTGCTAGCTGACGAAGGCGTCGAAAGACCGCCGGGCCACGCCGGAGACGTCGCCTCTGAGCCTTTGTGCTTTTGGGAGACACTTTTTGCCTGCTTGGGCTGTTTTCTGCGTCTGCCCCTTGCCTTGTCCCCTCTGTCTGTCTGTCTTTCTCTCTTTCTTCGTTTTCTTTCTCTCCTGTCCCTCTTCCCCCTCCTCTCCCTCTCGTTTCCTCCTTTTTCCTCGCCCACCACCAACTTCCGGCGCGCTGCGTTTACTTCAGCTTAGACCGGACCTTGAAAGTCCGGAAAAGACCCGTTTGTCCGTTGGTTCGTCCTACCGTGCGTTCATCGCAAATCATCGGCAATTTGCTCCGAACGGTCAGTCGATGAGTAGTTGTGACGTCTGGAAACACCATCAAACGGTCCGCAGTGCCACGATACCACCATGTGCAGTCATCAACAACAACACCAACAACAACAACAATAACAACAACAACAACAACAAAAACACCAACAACAACGCACCGACAACGAGGCAAACTGGTCCAAGTTTCTTCCCGTAACTCTTTGCTTTCGCGAATTTTTCGTTTCGTTTCGTTTCATCGTCCAGCTGTAGACGACTTGACTTCGGTCGACGTACGAAAGTCCCTCCCTCTATTACTTTATAAGAAACTAAGCTTAACAGTCGTTCATATTCTTCGTCTATATCTATTTGCCTCTACTGTTTACTGAAGCGTGGGTCTTCGTGTGCCAAAAACTGGCTGAGACGTTATCGTCGGCCGAACACGGCGTCCCTTGTATTGCGACTAGCAAAGAAAGAGAAAAGAAAACAGCTATGATAACGTTGGCCGAGACGGTAGTGGAAAAATTCTGATTATGTCGTCTTTCCATCGTGGACATTTTTCTAATGTTGCACCACTGCGGGCTTATGAATGAGCTTGAGTCAAACCTATAATAGATGACAGCTTTCAGATGGCTAACAAAGTCTTAAAACAGTAGGCGCAGTAGATGCTGCATATATATATATATATATATATATATATAATTTCGCAAGCAATTTGCATCTACAAGATGTACACAAGCTAGACACGATATTCCTCAACACGAAGTTGAAGGCAGCCTTGAAATCTGCGTGGACAACGTGACTCGATTTGCATTTATTAGTGACCGTGCTACGCAAACTTTGCAAGTTGTTGTTATAGAATGATGTTTTTTTAAAGAGATATGTATAAAAATCAACGCCTCATACCATGGAGGACAGTATTACCTGCGGGCATGTAGGCATATCAGCGAGGTGGCCGGCCAAATCGGTTCAGCTTTTAAAGCCAGAGACATCGAGTTGCCACATCTTGGCGGCTTGCAAACGGCTAACCATTTAGCGTAACTGGCGTAAAGGGTGCGATGCACGAGTCCTTCTCTCCATATAGTCCTATACTCACCATGTAGCATTTGGTTCTCATGAGTTCGCTTACGTAAACGCTGACCACCACCGTTGTGTCACTAGGTTGTGTCAAGTGTCTCTGTCGAAGATTTGTGGAAAAGTTTCGCTGACACAGTACGGGTACCAATATTAGCTGCTACTGTTTCGTCTCGTAGTGTTTGTTCTGTTCGCGATGGGAGATCACTGTTGTATAATTAGAGAAGGGCACGGGCTAATGGATTACTTTGGAGAACCATCGGCCTTAAAATCGTAACCACTATCTCCTGGTCACCGCCCTACATCCCGTGTTGCCCTTCTGCCCGACGCCCTGGTCTGGTGAGCTGCTACCAGCCTATTGATAAGCGCAAGATCTGTGTGCGTGATTACGCGAGATTCGGGGGCTATCGATTGTCGATAGTTTCATCATATTCTAATGTGGAACTGCATGACAAACTGTACAGATATATATATATATATATATATATATATATATATATATCGATTTCCGATTCAGTCAACTAAACCCTCCTGTGGGATATCTTTTCATGACTGCCAGGAGGATAATAACGCAAACTGATTTGCGTAAATGAAGTTTGCTTCTGCTTGTTTTGAGAAATAAAATCTATAGCAACTGGCTTCTTTCGTAAATAGAACTGAGCAGGTCTGAGCATATGCCACATTAAACACTAAACTACAAAAATTTAGGTTTAAAAAAATTATATATATATATATATAATTATATATATATATATATATATATATATATATATATATATATATATATATACTGCGGCTGCTTGGCCCCGTCTACTTTCAAACAAAAACAGTATTTATAGATTCTTCTTGAAATCAGTTTATTTTTGTCTATATTCTGTGAGATAATGGCAAATTAATTTAAGCGCAGCACTCTTATTTTTTTAAACAGACCTAGTTAGATGAGCACAGTAGTAGGCACAGTGCCTAGGCGTCTAGGTGTCACGTTGTGGCGTGCAAAAGTAATAAAATAGAAACTGTCTATATATGGATACTAGATAGATCAAAACGTTTGTAGCATGGAGTACAAGAAATAGACTAGCAAATACCAGGTATCTTTTATTATTCAGTATAGTTTCCCCGAAGCTCAATGTGTCTAGTTTTAGTTAGCTTTCATACCACAAGTGAAATGTTCAGAACCTTTAGACCCAAAAGACTCGTTTACGGCGTATATCATCACATCATTGTTGTTCTGATATGTCTCCGGAAAAATATTTCTTGAGGTTTCCAAACAGATAGTAGTCGCACAGGGCCAGGTCCGGAGAATATGCGGGATCCTTGACACTCTGTAACCTTAGTTCGCGTAATTTAGCCATGGCAAAGAGTAATGAGTGGGCGGGGGGCCATTGTCATGGTGAAGCAGCACAGTCCGTTTAGTCCGGCCCGTAGTGCCTTAATGGATTCCTTCAGATCGAGATGTGCTCTCTTTCCCCTGGTGGGAGGTCTTTCGTTGCCTGCAGTCTAGTCGCTGGTGGCGGTTTTAGCCGATCTAGAGTGAAGTGGTGATTCCCGGTTCCGTCGACGGTAGTGGCTCGTAAGTTTAGAAACAACTCTCTGAAATTGACACGCGTGTCAGGTTTTACTCTATAGGCAGTAACCACGTTGCTTCATTGCATGCATAAATGCTGATGCAACATTTGATGTACTGCACCAGAGCTAATGCCTATCTCTTCCGCTTTTTCGCGCAGCTTCAACTGGTCAGCCAGTAAAAGTTTGTAGCACAGTTTTCTCATCCGAAACTGTTTTTGGCCGTCTAGAACGTGCTAAATGCTCCCCCCCACCTCCTCGTTTAAATGAAGCAATATATTTGTTAATGCGTACGTAGTTCCGTAAACTGCACAGAATTAGACTTTAACTTACATTGCCTTAGTTAGGCCTTTAAAAAACAGGTTTAATCACAGCACGGTACTCGTTCTGCTCCATTGTCAATAGAGGGTCTGACGACTTGTTACAGTTGTGCGACCTGCCTATAATTTACAATATGCAATTCGAAACCAATCGGCCTTGTTAAAATTGCAGACAAGCGATGCAACAAACTTTTTTTTTAATCTTTAATTGTCTTTGGCCGAAGAAGATGGGATTCGGCCGAATTGGTGAACTAGTTTCAACAGGATGGCGCCATAAGCCACACATCCAGCGAGACAATTGAGCTTTTGAGGGTGAAGTGATACGCACTGACCTTTGAGATCTTTCGACTTGACGTCACTAGACTTTTCCTGTGAAGTTTTTTGAGGAGTGAAGTGTGCGCTAATAATATCACTTTCATCAGTGAAGTAAAAGCCAGTATTGAGACGCGTATTAATGTAATTGGGTCTAATAAAAAAAATAGTTTAAATATATATATATATATATATATATATATATATATATATATATATATATATATTTAGTTTAACGAAACTAAATTTGTATTTATATAATTTCACTATGTTAGCACTTTGGAGTGGACAATTGTCTCCGCGCGATCACGGGTTCTCTAACCCATATATATATATATATTTTTTTTTAAAGATTATATGTTACTTAAAGATCTCAGACCATTTTGTGATCACGCTATACATATTCAGTTTTGTTTTCGCTAAACTTATTTGCGGATTTGAGAACCAAAAAATATCGATAAATATATCGACAACAAAGTTTTGCCTTGCCTCCGACGATGAAATGTGAACGCCACCGGAAATAGAGGTCTTTTTCCGAGTCATTGAAGCACAAGAACAGAAAGGGGCACTTGTCATAGCCCGCGACGGAATGAAGAGGTAGATGTGTCGGACGTGTGAGAGAAAGAAGCCTAAAGAAGATTGAGACAGGACGAAGAAGGCGACGAACCAGGGCCTGCATGACTGAACCAATGATCCTTGAGTTTTGTGCTTTTCAGAGATCCTACGACCGATTACAAAGAGCGCGCAGAGCCTTCTCCTTATTGCACATATTTCCATCCTCATCCAAGCAACAGTAATATGATCCGGCGCACAGATTAGCCACAGAGAGCACAATATTCACAACGAAAACAACAACAACAACAACAACAAAAACACCGACGACATCGACAGCAGCAAAGAATTACCAGAGAGTAGACTATGACTGTAAAGGTACACTACACGTTTGGGCCAAATTAGCTCTAAGTACATCGTTATGTATCATTCTGGTTCTACAGACCATAACACAGCACTCGCAGGAACATGGGCTTGCTTCTAGATGTAGACCCTCCGTGCGAGCACCTAGTCATTTCAAACGACGCAGGGCAGGGATTACTGCGTACCGCAATTTTGTGATATATATTCCAAATATATTCCGTTTCACTTTTTCCTAAATAACGTACTCCAGGCAGCTAGTTTTAATTAGAGTGATTTGCCGTGCCCGGGCGAGAAAGGTCACCGGGAATGGCCGATACCCTCTAAACTAAACAAAAAACGACGATATGCATTCTATTAGCCTAAATTATAAATACGGTGATGCCAGAAATGTGCATTACCTTTTTCATCTTAGAGTGGATGGCGTAAGTAAAAACCCAAGTTTATATATATATATATATACAATATATATATATATATATATATATATATATATATATATATATATATATATATATATATATATACTGTATTATCAATAAATGTGATTGATGAGCCTAGCTTAAGAGTCCGAATTTTTCATAATGAGATACAACTGAAAGATCATAAACATCGACGAAGTTTCGATATTAACGTGCTGCTATGAAGACTTAATCTGTGTAGCCATAAGTACCTACCTCCGGTGGAAATCCAGACAACAATTGTCTTGGAATAAACCAGATGAGCGAGCATCTGTAACCCAAATGTGTGGTCGAGTTAGATAAAAGCCGCCGCCACCACGTGAAGGAAGACTGCAAGGCAACTCAACCGAATCGGTCATCCGTTTTCGTAAGTGAGTTAACACGGCATCCGTCGACTGGACCGCCGAAAAATAAATTGAATGACTCTAGCCGTACTAGTGGCAATGTCTGGTAGAGCTTTGAAACAAAATCAGCAACAGAGATTGGCCTATAGCTGGCTGCGAGGTTACGTTCTCTTATGAAACAATGAAAACACGGTCATGGCCGTTTATGACTCGATAGCAGAATGCCAGTCGCTAAATAATGACTGATAATATTATTCAGAGATCCTGCAATAAACAGCGCTGCTTACTGAGGGCAAACGTTTTGCAAGTGGCATCGAGACTCCAGTATATTATTCGTTCACTGTGATAGCGTAGATATGAACAAATTTGTAATTTATTACACTAGATAGTAAATTATTTGACAAATAGTCTAACTACTACAATACTTTCAGTAGTCAGCCCTGTATAGATCGGAATCTGGCGTCCGCCTGCCCTCGTCGTTTCGTGTTTATGTTCGTTTTGACTGCGTTCCCCTCTAGAACGGAGGGAGACGTAAAACCCTGTCACGCCTTCCAGCATCGTCGAGTTCCACTCGCGTGAAGAAAGCGGCCTACCCCGCAAACTTCCCGGAACAGGAAGCGCAAGGGAAGATTTTTCCCGGCCAGCTTCGGCGCTGTTCTTCGTGTCTAGGCATAATTTGTTATCTGTCCGTTTATGTTAATTAAAATTGATCTCATAACATTGATGTCGAGCCCTCCCGTCGGCGGTACTCCATTACGAGATGGCGGATCGTACTACGAATCCACTCCTCGGCAACGAGCTGCGTAGCACAATTAGGAGACCAAGAGCCTCAGAAGTAGAAGTACCGGTGAGTAAAATAATCAGTCATTTGTCTCCTGTGTCTCAACCAAAAAGGTTCTGATATTACTGAGATGTGGTTTTGCTTAACGTGCCGAAGTGCTGGTTTAGCTCGTCTGTAATCCCCCTTAGACCTTCTAAGATAATGTCATTTAATTAACGTGGCTAGTATAATTTCACACTATTACCTCTACTACAGGTTCTGTTTACGAATTTGCAAAAGTGGAAGGAGTTACGACGTAGTTCTTCAAAACGATTGTGATAGAACGCATCCGTCGCAGTTCTTCGGCGAGCTCGTTCTTCGGCGTCAGCGATACATCTTGTTAACTTTACGACGCAATTGCTGCCAACCTGAAAATAAATAAAATTGCTGTGTTTTACACGTATTTTTTACGTACATATTTTTTCATAGACAGAAGAAACGAAAAGGCAGAAGGATCTGTCACATATATGTGGAACATGGCTTTTCCAAAAGCCTCAAGTGCCGAATTGACACCACCTGCATTACATAGAGCCTACAACACTGATTTTCTAACACGGTTTGAACATTTGTCATTATTTGTCGTATTATGCTTTTTACGAGGCATAAGAGTCGTCGTACCTGACTCCATCGGAACTGGTTCAGCAGCTACAGTGTTGTCTAAATAAGATATGTGGACCGGATAATGGTCAAAAACAGCAAAGTCCCAAGAACCCCGGGTTAGACAGTGGTGAATGTTGAGCAGTTTGAAATGGAGTTTGAACAATATGATCTATACACAACTCCGACGAGGGTTACGTTATGCGATTAACAGGAAGAGAGGATTCCTACCCTAACGGGGTAGAACAATAGATAAGTGGCGAAACCGATAGAAGGTTGACATTAGAATCACCCACAACAAAGGTGCAGGGTAAAGCAAAGGTGCATTTTGATAAAATGACGTCTAGAATATTGAGTAGTGTTTCCTTACAAATTACCTGGTTATATTATAACTCAATATAACTTTAAAATATTTTCAATGTAACTTTGGAGGACCGCGTGGAACTCGAAAACGCGTGAAAGTGAAACTTAGACCATAGAACTCCAGACACTCGGCAATAAGTGGATTTTGCCTTAAATATATTAGTAATATTTGCATGGCTAGTTCAGTAGCGGTAATTAAATTAACAATAATAACCAAATAATTGTTTTCTAGGTTTAATGTTCTAAAACTGCAATCACCTCCACTAATGGCAGTGTATTCATTCAACTTCATTGTTACCCTTTATTTGGTTTTAACAAACTTGCTGCTCTCAATTTTCGAAAGAAAACCGTTAATAGTTTTGAAATTTTGAAACGCAAATAAGCACGAAGCAATGTTTAAAGCAATTCTTCCTTCCAGGCGCCACCTGGGCGGCGTCACTGAGTTTAGCCAGCACCTCACACATGCCCTTCTTTCTTTCACCCAAAAAATGGATGTGTTTAACCGGCTTAACTTAGTACCGTTTGTTGGTTAGCCATATGCACTATGGTATGGATCCGGTGTCCTCCGGTCAAGGATCACAGTCAGGAGATACAGGGTGCAACCGAAGCAGGAGGGTAACGCAGCCTCTTCTACGGTTCCGCGTTCGCGGGAAGGCTTCGCTAATAATAACATAATGTATATGGCAGCACACCACGAGACGGGTTTAATGACCACTCGTTCGAATCGTTCAGCCAAATGCGCCCATTGGTGGGCTCCGAGATTCTGCCTTAGTGTGCTGCAATCAGCACGCCACCACCCCACAGTGATTGCGGAACCGACATACGACCATTGAGTACGGCGCGCGAAACATTGAATTTATGGTTATGTGCGCCGTAATCCAACAAATTGCCTGCGGAACGATCTATGAACGCTTGTATGTAGTGATGGAGGCCTTTCTCTAAACGCTCGGCGTCTGAAAGTGATGGTCTGTTCTATTTTGTGGCGGTGTAGCCTGCGGTGTAGATAGTACGCAATACTTCCCTAGCATCTGGCGTACTCGATCGAGCATATTTCTTGTGTTCATGCAAACATATCAGGAGAGTATATGAAGCGTCTTAGAAAAAACCCTGACAAACGTCGGTGGCGTACTTACAGTGTGCGCTTGGTCACTCCACGCAGTGACAATTGAGTTGTCTAGCCTACATAGAGGTGCAACATTTCGGATTAAATCCGCAGAAGTTTCACAGAAGAGCCAAAAATAGTGTGAATGAAAACCACTGTGTTACTTTACTACGGTTATGTTAAATTATACGGGTTGAGTGAGTTTAATATGAGGTGACATATAGAGACTGATACTCGCTATCTACGTCGGTGTCAACCAATCCATTTTTCTGCTAAACATCCTACCAATTTTTTGGAAAATCTTGTGCACATACTTGTTTTTACGCAAAATCGCTATTTATGTTATTTTTTAAATATGTGTATATAATCAATGTGTTAATTCTTTAGTTAGTAGCCATCAGCGATCAATGGTCCGCTTGATTTTTTAGACGTCGATCGTTCAGCACTTGTACGCTTCGTCGCGGACTCTACACTCTTGTCCTAGCCAGCCTTGTTCATCACCTGTAGCTACTGCTTAGGCCGTCAGGGACGACGGCACGGATAGAGGTACTATGCAGAGCCTCGCGATATCCCATTTTGGCAAAGTAATCGATTATAGCTTAGAGCCGATAGGGCAGAACGCCATTTTTTACGAGAGCGTTATTTATATGATAAAGGTTTGGCCTCCTTCAAGTATAAGTTCTTGTTTTTTGCACGCTATATTGTTTTCGCTTTGCAGTGTAGATTTGTCCACTCGCAGCTCGGTATGCACTATGATCCCCTATATGTATGCCCTATGTCCAGGCGGACACAGCGGTACTATACTTCTCGGCTGACCTTCTTCCAATTGAATGTTCTTGATAACAATACTTGCGCTCGGAGAACTGTACCCTCTTTCGTGAAGTGGTTCACGCTTATAGCAACTAGCTGTATTGTCTACGTCAGATTTTCGTCCATTAGTGACCTTCTCTCAATGCAGAGGACCTGGCGGGGCCGGTGACATGGTGCATTCGCGTGCGCTTCGCGACCAGAGGAGACACATACGTGCACGGATTCGATTATATATATATATATATATATATATATATACAAGAGCAACGTCTTTTTGCAAAATACCCTTGAATGTAATGTAAAAATACTCGACTGATCAAGAGCTAGCTCTAGTAGTGCCAACTCGCGCTAAAGCTGGGTTAGCTTCACTCGATTAAAGCTAATATCAATTAATCAAATTAACGCGTTGTGGCTTAGGGTTAAGAGCGGAAACATATATAAAACAAATACAAAACAAATATTTCTTTTATATAAAAATGGGTCGAACAAGGGAAATGAACTGCTCCCATCCGCGGGCTAGGCGAGCTGTTTGCCAAACAAATGAGCGGTTAACGACTGCCACACTAACAGTCTCAGACGGTTGAACGGAACCGTGACTCCGTAGGCTGTTTGATCGTACGTGGTAGTACCTTTAAGTCTGATCATTGCGTATGAGATCTTTAGGAACGCGGTAGTCAACACGACGTTGGTACCCCGCAACACTTGGGAGTATGGCTCTGCCACGCGTCAAATTGCACCTTTTTGAGACTCTCTTTAAAAACTTGTCCTGAATACGCTGCAGCAAACATACATACTTGTCGTAGAAAGATGCCTACACGTAAAACCAGCATGACCGTTTTGGCACTACGAGGACTTCATAGCAGTGGAGGCATCTTGTGATGAGAATACCCTCAGTATAATCAATAATTGGGGCTTTGGGGCAACAGAGAGAAGACGAAATAAAGATAATAGACATACTCGTATTTGAAGGCAAAACTAAAATTTATTAAAATTAAACGTTACAATACGTAGGTGCCAAATTTGTAATGCATGTATACGTATACCCTGTTAAACGCTAAAATATGACGACGCTGCATACGACAGTCTTATAGAGGTTTGCAGTTTTTGCCGATAGTTAGCATAGACTTCCCATAACGGGTAGTAGACTGGATGTCAGGGAAGCATAGACTTCATCCGAGATATGGTTTTACATCCGTGGCGACAGCCTATCAATCTCAGCCCTTATGTAGCTCTCCTCGGTGGCTATGAGTTCCTCGCAGCCAGGAGCTAGGCTAATCGAACCAACTTGCCATCAGTGTTGGCTGCTGAGAACACTACCATATGCCATCCCATTATCTTTTACCTCATAGGTAAGCCAGAACGTTTTAATACTAGATTTATATGGGCTTGCTCCAAAGGAATGTTGCAGCAGGTCAACGCCCAACATGATTCTACTGAATAATCAATACAGAGCAAGAAGCGACCGTTTTTGCTCTTTTGATTATAAGCTCAGTTTCTTTATTAAAAAATAGTCCGAAGCTACCGCCTTTACGGTCTTCAAATGCTATATGGTGTCCGCGTTAATTATTCGACAAACCACTCCGACCGAAATAGCTTAGCGGCAAGGCTCTTGCCCTATAGTTGAGAATTAGTTGGGTTTAACTCATATTGGATTATATATTTATTATCTTAAACAAGGCGAATAGCGTAGCGGCCGGTCGCGACTCACAGAAGTCTTAAAATAAGGGATCTTGCATTACCACCTCCCCAATGTAAAACGCAACCAAACCTGCGTGTGACGTTAGTTAAGCCAAGAGTACGCGATCAAATGCATACGATTTTAAAAAAGGAAGGATTAGTCCGCCAGACGGCTAATAGATCCATCTCTTTGGAACAAACACGGATTGCAACAAACGTGAAAAAGCCACAAATTGAACACTGTTGTCTAAAAGAATCCTAATGGGTTTGCATTTTCTCTAAATTTATAAGCTGCCAGAGGAATTTAACCAAATGCTTTTCTTTGCCCTATGTTTGAATTTTCTCTGAATTTATAAGCCGCCTGAGGAATTTAACCAAATGCTTTTCTTTGCCCCATGTTAAATTTTTGCATAGATACTTTAATCCAAATAAAAACCCTAATTTACACACCGTACATTTGTAGTTGCTGTAGGAACAAAGAAAAAAGAAACGACAACTTCGGCAAAGCTACGTTATGACTCGCGGAGGCGTACTAGGCATGCCAGTATTATTAGGATAATATCGACTAAATAAACGGCAGGAAATGGCTGCGAGAATTAGCGGTCGTGGGGGCTCCCGGTGCAATGCATAACCGTTTAAAGCGATATTTTATTTTTTGAGTTGTAAGATTTGTAGTTCTAAATTAAACATGTAATAAGTCAATATTTGAATATTAAACTCCCTGGGAGAATCCGAGGGTTGGGAAGCTTGCCGAGGAAATTATGTGTGCAGATAACTTTTTTTATTTACGGCTCAGGTTTCCGGTTTAAACGGCGCTAGACAGACTCAACATAACCGTCTCGGACCTCGGTAATGATAGAATTGGCCAAGATGGTGACGCTAAAGTTTCGTTATTCTCAGCCCAGGTGCTCTGTTTCTTGCGGGTTCACCTGCCGCCTACTAAACAAGTTTCCCTTCCTAGGGCTTCTCATCATGCACAATTACGCTACTATACTTCTCACTAACCAGCGGGTCACGCTCAGGCCACCCTAATCTTGCTTCAGTAGCCATCCACAAGTCGATATCATGTAAGAGACTCTCTCTGCAAAAAACCTTGAACAATTAGTCATTTCTAAAGCAAGCAATGGGACTTCTCTTTAGGACGCTAAACATGCAGACATTTATCTATTAATCAAGGATCTGAAATGACGGTATAGCTTCCCATTTATCTACGTCTTTAGGAGTACCTCATGATTTGGCAGCGGATGAAATGCTTTGATATCAAAGCCATGAAAAGTAGCACTTGAAAATAACTAGAGAGGAAAACTGACATGCTCTGCATACGCGCTTTGCCACACGGGCTCTATCATACATTATGCAAAACGAACATCGGTCACGAACCCAGTGAGAAATGTCTTGCACAAAGTGCAGGGTATCTTGTACCAGGTATCACACCGCATGTTACGCCCGTACAGCGACACTGGGAAGCCTGATGCGTTAACCCATCAATCAAAATCAAAGCACGAACGTGAAAGCCATCAATTGCTGTTATATAAAAAAGAAACCGATATTGAGGGTTGGATGATAATGCACCATCTTTTTTTATTGAGGCATCTGTGCTTCCCGTTCTTTTTGTCCGATCATGGCCGATTATAATCCACTCCGGCATTTACCTTGCCTAAATTGCAAATCATGAAAACCAATTTAAGAGTCGCCGGTCCAGATCTCGAACCCACGACTGCTTGAGAGCAAAGCAATGGCCCTGCCACTGAGCCACCTTGCTCGATACATTATATAATTACCAGCCTCTGTCATATTATGCTTCTTTTCCAATTGTGTATATGTTACCGTGTATATAGGTGTACTCGTAAATGTATTTACCCGGTCACATTTGCCGATCTTTTGTTTAATTATATTTTTTTTCGTAAGGCTAATGCCCGTGTACGTTTTTTTCATGCCATGGCTGATTTTTAATCCACTTTGGCATTTACCTTGTCTAAAGTGGAAACCATGCAAACCAATTTAAGAATGGCCGGTCTAGGTCTCGAACCCAGGCCTCCCGAATGCAAGGCAACGGCTTTGCCACTAAGCCATCTTGCTCGGTCATTGGATCTACCTGACAAAGGTGAGTAAACAAAAATGAGATGAATCTCTATTTTCATTACCTTGATCAGGTAGATAAGCAGTTCTGCATCTGCTTATTCTGTTCTTCTGGAGGAATCTCACTATTCTGCTGTCCATCTTAGTTTTGGCTTGTCATTGGCCATACGAGCCTTATTTAACGCTTTTAGAGGCCAGGCGACTGCGGCCTAAGCGGTCTACCTCCGCTTCACGCCGATGAGTCTCACCTAATTAGTTCGACAGGGAAATAGTGATCCCTTCGACAATTGTTATTTCATCCAGGCCTCTGAAAGCATTCAGCACTCTTCTTGACAGGATTTCATTTACGGCATTGTGCGTTCACAGTCTTAGTTTTTTCAAAAGCTGCTCCTAGGGTACCGTTGAGGCCCTTAGTAGCCTCGGCTGCGTGCACTCATCTCTCGTCTTTTAGCGTCACGCAATTAGAACTCATAATTGTTGCTTATTTCCTTTTCTTCCGTCCTCTTTTTTCCTAGATCTACCTAATGCTAAAAAGTGCACCTCATTTTTTTCATAATGTCCAAATCCTTTTTACACTTTTTATCCACAACAACTATACGTACCTATTAGTCTTCCGGAATACTGGATTGCACTGTGATACACACCGAACAGTGGTTTCTGAAATTTCGAAGCTTGGGCATGTCGTTCGGATCAGAATTGCGATTTTCCCGGGTAGTCAATTGCATCACTGCTGGCCTACCAGATAACTTATGTCGTTTGGTCTTTTCTTGGATCTATTGTCTGTTCTGCTAGCGACGGGTCTGTTTGACCGCTGTTTCACCGGGATGAATTTACTCACATAGCTGCCCATGTCGGGCAGCCTATTTAGCGCCCTGACTCGTGTTGCGCAAACTTCTTGGGCACTAAATTTGTAGTTGCTTTCTCCTTCGTCAGCCCTTCTAGCTCTAGGTTTCCAGCCCATTAGATTATTTTATTGAGGTTTTGAACGCGTCAACACGGGCCCCTGTCTCAGGAGCGTTCGTAGTCTTCTGCACCTGCGCTGCTTTCTCGAAGGCAGAAGAGTGCGCTGGTTTACACACCATAATTAAATACAAATATCATATATATATATATATATATATATATACATACATATATCGGGAACGTTTCAACGACGAACAGGTGACCTACGCAGCGTTTAATGACTTCAAAACTGCTGTTGATAGTGTACCTAGAGACTGCCTCCTGGAAATTATGCGACAGCATTTTGGCATCAAAGGTCGAATGTTTAACCTAATGAGAAGCATTCTCACTGCGAACTACATCACAATCAGCAATGGGCCTCACTGTGTTGCGCAAGAAGTTAAACAGACAATTGGGCTAGCATAAGGCGACACGGCAAGCCCTTTCTTATGCATCCTTTATGTCACAGGGTTAAGCCAAATACCTCGAAATGCTAAAACCCCACATGTATTCTACGCTGACGATCTTATCATAATGGCCAAGTCAAGACCTCATCTACAGTTTTACCTGAATAAAATGATCCAATGGTGCGCACAGTATAAGCTGACAATTAATATATGCAAGACAAAAGTTCTTCGATTTTCCCGAGGAGGTCGATACGCCAGTCCTAACTATACCAACAGGGTCAATAACCAACATATAGAATTAGTAAGTCAATTTAGCTATCTCGGAGTAATCTTGATCCCTGGCCTATCTTTTACAAAGCACATAGAGAACAAGCATGCAAAAGCGATATCGGCCATGGCGCTACTTGGAGATCTTACACAGGTTGACACTAAGACTGTAATAAACGTTTTTAAGATAAAAATTGCTCCATTTATAACTTACTGCCTAAGGGCCATTGCACCAAACTTGACCTTAGACAACATTAAAGAGATAGATAAAGTAAAAGCTAATTTTGTGAAGTATATGCTCGGACTGCCGCGAAACGCTCAAACAACGTTGGCGCTGAAACCTTTGTGGAAGACCTTAATCTGGACAAATACGATTTCAGCGCGCTGGTCATAGAGCAATATCGCGCCTACAGAGAAAAGCGTAATTTAAACTTTGCCATAAAGATTTTCACCGACGGTCCCGCATTCACGACAGACCGTTGAAAGCGGGGAATGCAAGCAAACAGACGCATACCCTGTAGGCTTACCTGGCATGGCTACCACCAATATATGTGCCTAAAAGGGTACTGTTTTGAAATAGAAGACTGTGTATGTAAATATTGTGGCACATGTAATATTGACCGATACCGCATACTGCAATGCAAGGAAACAGAAGCTGGTTCGATGCATGCAGTGGTGAAAGATGTTATTAGCCGATATGAATTTTAGGTATTATCTACCAATTTCTGGTGAAATAAACTTGTATGTATATGTATATATATATATATTATACCGAGACCTTGGGACCACCGGGTCCCCTGACTGAGAAACTACTTACTAAATTGGGCGAACGTTTTAAGATAACTCCTGGGGACAAGAGAGCCGCACAATTCTTACGCCAGAGACTTTCCGTTGATGTCCAGCAGGGCAACGCGATCTCAATTTTAGGATCGCTTGACGAATGGTGCAGACCAGGGCTATTCTAGATTGAAAATTAACACGTTTACTTACGCAATATTGTAATATGAATTGATAAATAAACTTTGCTAGATGAAGTATATATATATATATATATATATATATATATATATATATTACATTATGTATATAGGACACATATCACGGAAGATTAGCTAAGCCAATGTACCTAGGGGGTGAGTATTGTGACTATCACGTGCCTATATACATATATATTTTTTTTTTACTGCCATTATTGTTAGTGGGTAGCGTAATTTCACTAAGTTATGACATGAGCGGTTTTTCATGTGTTGCTACGGTTTACTCTGTGTTGGACAGGAGCGAACTTGTCTCCTGACAGCTTTCGTTGTAGCAGGCGTAAAGCTTTACCTCGCAATTTTAGTGCAGCGACGTAATTCACTTGTAAGCAGACCAGCTTTGGCCATTGTCTCAAACCTCAAGTCTCAAAACCTGCTGCTATCGCTAGGAATAGCCCCCATATTAGTACAACTGTGCAACATGTTTAGTTGCACGGGGCGTTAATCATGTTTTTGTAACGTTGAACGGTAATTCCTTTAAAAAAACAAGTAAGTAGGGAAAGCAACGATTACTCAAAAATAAGCTCAAGTTCAACATTGGTCGTACGATGATCGTAAGTGGGATATACACTCTAGAAAGGGTCAAATTAGAATATTGTTATTGCTTTAACTTTAGATTAAACGTTGCCATGTGATGTGTAGCTTTTCTAATTAACGGCTTTGTTGTCAACGAATAGTTGCCAATATGACAATTGTATGTGCTCAGGCGACAATACGATGAACGAGTTAAACGGCTACAGGTCAGAACAATACCCTGTTGCCATAATCACTAGTGAAATTTGCAGATATTAGAAATAGAAGGCAATAGAGTATCGTTCTTACCTGTAAATATATATATATATATATATATATATATATATATATATATATAAGTGCTCCTTAAAGAAAAACTGATAGTGGGAGCCTGCATGTCTCTGTGGCAAGCGCACCTACTACCTCTTAACACCTACGGTCAGCACTGAATGTTTGACTACCCATCTGTGACACCACCAAAAATTGGAACCGCTACTACGTACAACCAGGTCGGACCGCTGTGTTAAAAAGAAAGGTCCTAGTGACACCATTTAGGTCGAGAACAAACTCCGCGCGCCTATTAGTTCTGAGCGAGAGGAGCATTTTCGGCCAAACTATGTAGACGCGAAGGACCTACAGCGTTTACTAATGGCAGTGTCGGCGTAGTAAACTAATTAATACTGGACTACGCACACACTAAATTCTAAAGCAGTACTCTATAGGCCTAAATCTAAGCGATACTTGCCATTGCACCTATACTGCCACTAGCCTCAGTGAGGCAAGCATCTTAGGCGGCAAGGCTCCAGCAAGAGCTTTATTGCTATTATAGGGGTCCGACAAAGAAGATAGTTCCATCGAGCGACTCTCGCCACAATTCCCCGGATTCCAAGATGCCTCTCCTTAAGGTAGGGAAAGTTGCTTTCCGACGCCCTGACAATCGAGGCGGCTGAAAACTCTCCAGCTCCAACACGGGCACTCTTTGCTTGGATGATCCCTCACATCGAAGATGTAATATAACATAATGAAGACGAGTTCTCCAATCAGGTCATTAGAGAAGCAGCGACTAGCTTCTGCAGCACCCTTAGAATAAAAGGCATATAGACATGTAGACAGCGTGTACTCCTGAGCCCATGTATTGCTCTCTGTCTGGAAGGCCTAGTTGAGGAAATGTGAAAAGACGGTTAAAGAAGTGCAAGCTAGTCTTTCAAAATGATTGAGCTGGAGACTTCTTGACATGATTTTCCTAGACTCCCTATTTAGAAGAATCTAGCACGAACTCTTTTCTTTCTAGGGCAGTTTGTCGATCAAACCAATTAGTCGTAGGTTCGAGCACTCGATAAATCCTGGCGTAAATGCAACTCGTTCAAATTCTATGAATGGTCTGTTTGTACAGCGGATGGCCAGGTGGGCATACACAAACCCAATGAAATGCAGCCTATTTAATTACTGAGCGCGGCATGTCATAAGAAGGTTATATCACACAATGGGCAAAATATAATACATGTGTACATGCACTCCTGTACATAGCAGCTTATATATATATATATATATATGATTCTAAACGTGTTTGGCATCATTCTAAGATCGTACAGAGTCCTCGAAGTCCAATGGAGTAGTGATAATAATTACAATGTAGTCAATCACGACGTCGCCGGTTCTGCCCTCGCCAAAAGACTGTTGTTTCAACCGTATACACGTTGCGTTGTCCCACTCTGCGACCGAATGGCAGGATGATGGTGATGGTGGCAGCGACGACAGAGCTTGAAGTCTAGGAGGCGCTATGAGATCGCTAAGCCGACGGGCCGACGGGGATCGTCGGGCACGGGATGAGTAGAGTAACTCGTTCGTTCGAGCAGGCGTGCTAGTAGTAATCGAGGTAATAGTGGCTCTGATAGTGTTACCACGAGGAGTCCTTCTTTGGCGTGCTGGGAAAGGGCGGTATTGCCGTAGTCGTAGTAGCATTGGTAGGGGGGGTTGCCGCCGCGCCGCCGATGCCGCTGCTGCTGCAGAACCCCTCCCCCCCCCCCCCCCAACAACGTAGGCGAGGGCAATTGTGGCGGCCTCTCCTACGGGAGACCCGCTTGGCATCTCTTCTCCTTTGGGCGTCTTCGTGTCCGAGTGCTTCTCCTTCACCCTCTGAAGTGAAAGCATCCGGCGGCAGGCCAGCAGGCAACTAAGGGACAACGAAGACAGCCGAGAGAACGAGAGAGATCAAGCCCGCGCCACGCGTTGAGAAAGGCGCAACCAGAGCCCGGGGCCGTCGATGGGGGTGTCGCAGCGTGTCAGCGCGGCGGAGAGCTTCGGCGGTTCGCTATACGTCTCCACACGCGAGCCGACCGACACATCAGTAGCCGAACGTGCACATACTACGATAGCGTGGACATTCTAATAGTGGGTAGTCTTCTCAACAAACTCAACAAAAGTTAGAAGAACAGGAAGAAAAAAAAAGGAAGAAGCAGCACTAGAAGAAGGGAGAACGCGCGAAAACGAACCACAGCACTAATTATGTAAAATGTTTCATCACGTTCAGTGACCCAAAGTTAGATCTTTTAGGTAGTCTGTTAAGGTGCGCTGTTAACTGTTTGTCGGTATTTCGAGTATCGGGTCACATCTCCAGAACAACACCAATTCGTAAAAGTGAGTGAGTGATACGAAGCGGAAAAACGGGGCCAGCGGCAATCATTGTGTTTATGTGCCGAAGAAGTGCTTATACTCTGTCTGCATTTGTTCACGGTTCGCTGTTAACATTGTTGCTATCATCGATATAAACATGAATACGACTACTTCGTTTACGTGCGTTTATGTCGTAGATATAAACATGAATACGTTAGTGAAGTAGAGTTTGTTGTCGCGTCTTTGTTGCGTGTTGAAGTGACAAAACGGTTGAGTGCTCGAAGACCTGTGCTGCAGTTGTTTTTATACTTGCCCACATACACAGACGAGCGCACACTCGGTTGATCAATAAATGTGCGACCGTGGCCAGTTGAGTCAATGACGGACCACAAGCCCGAGAACGAGATGGCGAGATGCGCCAGTGAGGATAATCGCATCTGTACGGTGTGAACGCAGACGTCGCAGTGGGGACGACGGCGGATTAACCAGAGCCGTCCGAAGATCAGAGATTGGATAACTCTGAAACTGTTCATCATTTTCTAGCTTAGCGTTTATCCCGTTCCGAGCCAGAACCCTGGCAGGTGTACATACACAGTATGTTCTGCAGATATCATCTTGCCACTCTGCTTTCGCTAGTTTGTGGCCACGACGACAGCACAGGTCAGGAGATCGTTCCCCACTCCAAGTAAGTTCTGAGCTACACAACTGCTAGTGTAACTGTTTACTTTTACAGTTACGAGCTGTATGCCATGAAACAAAATATGATATTTTGTTGTCAAACATATAAAACTAGTCCATTAAGCAATATAAGATTAAAAATTTACATGCATTAAAACTACTATGGCAAATATATATATATATATATATAATATTATAATATATATAATATATATATATATAATAATATATATTAATATATATATATATATATATATATATAGTAATACATGTACGTTGAACCTTTCTGTCACAGTTATTTAAAGGAGAACCAGCGCAATCTAATTTAAACTTCGATTGGCAGTAGATATTGTACACATAACTATGTGCATGTTTGTTGAGCTGTGGTGCATTCGCGTGCGCCTTGCACCGAAAGAGACACACGGGTGCACGGGTTCGATCCCCGCCGTTACTCATTTTTATTTATGGAGTCCGTCTTACGAAGCAAGAGAATTTGTAGACGTTGAATGTTGGCTGAGAGTACACCGAAATAAATTAAAAAAAATATATGTACATTGAGAGTCAGTTGGTTTGTTTTGTCGGTCATTGAGTTCTACCTTCCATTGACATATTGAGCGGGAAATTCTAAAGTAAAGTAAATCGAGCCCGATGGCGTGGTGCATTAGTCTACGCCTCGCGACCGGAGGAGACACATAGGTGCGCGGGTTCGAGCCGCACCATTCCACATTTGTGTTTTTGGGGGTCCACGAAAAGCAGTCCCGTGTACGTGAAATCTTGGCTGAGGGTCAGCCCGAAAACTTTACCCTAGTCAGCGGACTCTGGTAAAGGCGAGTGCGGTTTTTCGGGCTTGGAACTCACCAAGTGCGGTTCCCTACGAGCTTGGTACTCACCGTGAGGTATATATTTAATTGTTTTGGTTTAGAATACGGAAACTTACCTTCTACTGAATCTCTCCCGTATCGCGGTGGAAACGTGCTGTATTCTTTTATGAGTAATAAAGCAATGACACCTGCAAAGGCTCAAATACTTTTTCACTTGCATTTTCACTTGTATCACAAAAAGCTGCATGCCGCTGTCTCGGCGAAGATTTGTGCTGTTTGCAGGCCTTAAACTCTGGGCGATCTTACCATACCTAATACAATGGTTTAATCGCTTTGTGGTAAATATTTTTACGTGACAGGTCAACTTACAAACGGATCAGCCTACCGCGGTGGATCCAAAGGATAAGATAGCGACTCTCGTAGATTGTAATATACACTGGACGCTCGACGAGATCGCACACATGGTAAAGTGCCGCATTGACTCGTAGGGAGCCAGCCCGTCAATGGGTGAGCCCGCATACTTTAGGGGCGACCTTCCGCTAGTTGCCAGACTTTGCATTATGCTGGAGCATCAAAAACTACTTCGATCACATTTTGCATTTTACAACGAGACATTGGATTGGAAAGCTAGCAATAGAGAGCGTTCGACAAAGCTGTATATGCAAAAATATGGAACATATATGATAGACTGAAGTGTAATTTTAAGGCCGTATGTTTCACAGCACTTCTGATCTTCCTTTGAGTATCCGACAGAACTTTACACATCGACGACAGATCTATGATCTCGAATGGTGCACTTGCTTGGATTTGACCCCTCTTGTCTGATGCGCTTCTATTGATTCCTGGCAGCAAACACATTCCATACTGCTTGATTCTGTGTTTAGATTTGAGTAAGTCAATTGAACGTACTTAGCTGTCGATTTATGTTTCTAAGATAATGCCAGAGATGTCATCGTTACTTCCTATCCCCAATTTATATTTTTGTTTGCAGCATTGTATATCCTTATATTAAGTATTGTGTGTAGAATGTCGCCAACTTCTTGCCCAATTTTTAGACTATTAAATTCATATATTCTCAATTGGTACGATCTTTACAAAGCACATAAGTGACATTCAAGTCTGCGGTTTCACTTGTTGATATATATTCGAAGGCTGACGATATTCGAAGACTTGACGTTGCTGCACGTCTCCGTCAGGTCGTTTGAGCTTAGAATCCTATCGAAACTGACCCTCACTTCGAACAGACCATGGAAACATCGTTCAGTGACCCAGGTCTATCGCCCAGCCAGTTCACTAAGAGTGGTAAGCGGTCCCATTGTATACCTCTAACTTAGGGCCAGCAGCATAAATAATCTAAATTCAGAGGAAATAAACCGAGTATATTTGATTTGCATACACATAAACGCTTAGTATAGAAATTAGGTTAAATTAGTTTTTTCCATTATATAAAAATGGGTGTTTATCTGCCCGAGTTGAAGTGCTGCAGCGTACGCATTGAAGGTTGAGTGGCTAAATTTTCTTGGAAATTATAAACGTGCAGATTGTCGCTTTATGTACATCGTATTAATTTGTGCTGAACTAGCATTATAACGATATATTTTTTATTGGCAGCTTATGGCTAACTTAGTTAGGTCACCCCCAAGAGAAATAACAACAACAAAAATGTGTAAGTTTTGTGAGAGCCATCTTACTCTAAATTTGCTACTCTTACTATTGAGTAATCTGCTGTGACGGTGACCTGTACATTCAATCACACATATATATATATATATATATATATATATATATATATATATATATATATATATATATATATGCTTGTTTTTAAGTAAGAGCGTAAGCTTTGAGATTATAAAAAAGTTACAAAGAGCCAGTTCAAAAGAATAGGGCAGATAGGGCAGCAATTCAAACCCGATTGGCACCATTTTGCCACTGTGCGTTGTCTCGATGAAGAAAGATTTTTGTGGGTTAATCTTTGTGACTAAAATATTCTTTTAACGGCCTGACATTTCTACAAGTAGTCAATGAAAATGATCCTCTCTTTGATGATCTATTATCAGGCACGGTCCTTTGCCTTGACTGCTCAACTGTGTAACAGTGAATCCAAAACCGGTCCGCAGTCACGAAACGTGGATTGCACTTAAGCCAACCGTCATACCTGTGAAATGTTCCTTTGCGTGGGCATTTGATGCGCGCAGGGTCCCCGTGTGCTCAACTTTGATTTACGGAGCGGTCCACCTCTTATAAAAAATATATTGAAGTACGGTATGCCATTCCTGATTCGGAACGTTCACGCTAAGTGATGTCATACTAGCTCAAGTATCAAGCTCATATAGCCTAAATGTGGCTGTTGGCGAAGTCTAATACATGATCGTGCGAAGAAAGCTATTTCCTGGTTCTACACTACAAAGATCATGGTGGCCCCATATATGGCGGTTACGTATTAAACGATCTACGTATAAAAAAAAGTATATATATAGTTGCCCCCAAAGCAAGATCGACTGCCTAAAGGCAACGCATGTTGAACGGGTTATAGGTGTTCACCGAAGCAGCCGCAACCAATTAGTGTATCTGGCTACCAGCACCTCACTTCCGCAGAAATTCTCCAGCGCCGCCGTCATCTGCGGCTAACGTGCGAGTATCGAAAAAAAAATTACTAGATTGGGAAGCTAAGATGTGTCAAGTGGACATGGGCTTCGATAGGACGTAAGCTACGATAAGCAGCTCGTGGAACGATGCTTCATACAAAATGGTTTGGCCACCTAATTATGCGTCATGCATTGTACGGCTTTTATTACGCAGTGTGCATGAACGTTGGCTTCCACGAGGCAGACGAGCAGTGCACCCGTCGGCACTATGGAGCAACTTTCTTTACCTGTCATCCATTGTATTGCCGGAACCGCCAGCACTCCGTCGGATTCATACATAATTGCACTCGACAATATATATATATATATATATATATACTCTTTCTTATTGATGAATATTATTATTAGTTGAGTTAATTAATTATACGTAGATATTAGAAGTTTGAATTGCCTTAAGCGTTCGACTTCAATGCCTGTGTCTCGTAGAACAGCACTTCTAGCGCAAGTTTTCCTTCTTCATCTTTTATTCGCTGAGCGTTCCGTCCTCCGGAGGTTAAATCCTCAGAGGCCTTCGGCGAGAACGAGAATGAAGGCTAACAGATAGACTAGAAAATTTGAGGCGAGTGTTAGGCTCACACACCTGTTAGCATGGTCGTGGTCTCTGGTCGACGGCTTGGTACGGCTGCCTTTTTGGAATCGTCTTAAATATGCGCGTTACGCTCTCCTTTGTATAGACGACCTAGCTAAACATACGGTTTTGCCATATTGATTTTAATATGTAGAGCATGAGTGCGCCAAGTCCGGTGATGAAGAAGTAGGCTAAAAGAACTATTTAGTAATGGTGCTCAAACAAAAATTCTCAAATAAAAATTACTTGACAGTAACCGCATTGTGAACAAAAGCGTTACGTTCCCTTCCTTGATTCGATCGCGAGCTTCACATGATACACCTATTATTAAACATACGTAAACCTAGAAAGAAGGAAGTCGTCAAACGTATCTTGGCACTATATATATATATATATATATAATTTTATTTTTATTATTATATATACTTATTTATATACAGGGTGTTCCTATTTGTGTGTCCAAAACGCTAGGGTATGGTCAAACTCGGTGAGAAAATCATTTTTGCCAATGGGTGGAAGCCGGGAAAACGTTTTGTTTAGGAGTGAGGATGAAATTTATAAAAGCAGTTATTCTGTCTTTTTTCTCCTACATAGTTGTGCAAAATCTACGTTTGCGGGAGAACCAGTCAGCGCACAAAGGAACCGATCATACCGGCGTGTTTGGCGGAAAATTCTGCACAATAAAGTATACATTACTAGCTTGCGTAGCAAAAAGCGAATAGCCAGATTAAGGAAAGTCATAAAAAGTCAAAATGTTACGTTAACGCTTTTTTGTGCAACATCGTAATTTTTTCCATTACAACCAAAAATGCACGTCCAAAAGACTACTCTCAGGCAATAGCAGATTTAATGCCCACTACATTCGTACCAAAGTGATGGTGCTGCGTTACGTAGTTGCCAAGTGACTAAGCTTTTTCGACAGTCATAGTTGTTATGTTTCACGTTGAAGTTTTCACGTCCAGAACCGTAGCATTTTGCCAAGACGTTTCCGCCCCCTCTTTCCATTAGAAAAAATTATTCTCTTGCTGAGTTCTACCAAACCTCAAAATATGTACCTAACTTTCTCATACACCCTATGCAAGTATGCATGCCTTCGCTTTCGATATGGCTGTCGAAAAAGCTTAGTTACTTGGCAACTACGTAACGCAGCACCATCACTTTGGTACGAATGTAGTGGGCATTAAATCTGCTATTGCCTGAGAGTAGTCTTTTGGACGTGCATTTTTGGTCGTAATGGAAAAAATTACGATGTTGCACAAAAAAGCGTTAACGTAACATTTAGACTTTTTATGACTTTCCTTAATCTGGCTATTCGCTTTTTGCTACGCAAGCTAGTAATGTATACTTTATTGTGCAGAATTTTCCGCCAAACACGTCGGTATGATCGGTTCCTTTGTGCGCTGACTGGTTCTCCCGCAAACGTAGATTTTGCACACTATGTAGGAGAAAAAAGACAGAATAACTGCTTTTATAAATTTCATCCTCACTCCTAAACAAAACGTTTTCCCGGCTTCCACCCATTGGCAAAAATGATTTTCTCACCGAGTTTGACCATACCCTAGCGTTTTGGACACACAAATAGGAACACCCTGTATACATGTGCCCGATTAGGGGTTTGGTTGCATTTCTTGTGTGAGACTCGATCCGGCTTTTCAATAGTAGTCTGCAAAACACATCATAAAAATTAAAGTGAAAACGGAAGCAATGCTTCCAGGAGTGCGTGATATGCATATAAACCAGGTACAAGCTATTAATTTCCTACCTATTAAAAAGGAGATTTTACATCTGAGGCTCTAAAATATCTGTTTTACCCCCCATACGATGCTTCTCGTCATAATAGCGGTGATCATTTCTTTAAAATCTGTCGGAGGGTATTGAGGCATATGTATTTGAATCTACTTTCCTCGAGATTTAATTCCACGCTGCTCTCTCCAAATCTTGTCCGTAATCACGAATAAATGCTAAAACTTTGTAGATTGCGCTTACGTCGCGATAGCAATGTTCCGTCTTTAGAGCGATGCAATATATGCTCAAACTGTGACTATATGATCAAATGTTTTTTTTTATATTAGGTGGAAAATGCGGAACGCATACACGCATATCATTGTGGGCTTTTCTCTTAAACGTAGGCCGGTTCGGCATCAGCAGCCCACCAGCCGCCTGGGTGGTTGTTGAAGCCGCAACTCTCCGAAAATGTTGCCTGTGGGCCAATTGAGCTAGTATCTGACATTGGAGTTTAGAAATCTGACTTTGAGATCAGGCATCCCTCGTTCAAGGTTATGTTTTTGCTGCCACTTACTCATAGTTTATTGGCGTTCCGCTTTCGTTTATGAGGTCAATCCTTTCTATAGGAGAGCGCATTTGGGCCCCTTGAAGTACTCCCAGCCAGAAGTACGGTAGTACTGGCAGCCCTGTAGGGCATTCCTTTGCGAGGGGCTGCTACCTGATGAAGCTGCTAGCAGAACCGAGAGTGGTCGTGGCTCAGACCGATGCTTCGTACAGGATGAAAACTCAGCGAGTGAGGAGTTGGCGCTTGAACTGCCGAGGGTGTTTTACATCTGAAGGGCGATTTTGTTCGCCACTCTAGGCTTGTCAACAGCTAGCCTAAACTGTACCATGGGAGAGGTGAAATTGGTAGCAAAAGTGTTCTTATTACATGACTGCCAAGAATTCTGCTAAGAAGTTTGCAATTCAGAGCTTCGTGGCTGGAATTCACGTTGCACGACCTGCATTTTTTCCAAGTAATAAAAGAAAGCCGAATCAAAAAATCTGGGCGTGGGACTATTTGCCATGGATACCTTCTATCCAAGAGAAGTAATTATGTTTGCCAGATTTTAAAGAATCTAAAGTTGTTAGATTAAGGGTGTTACATACTAATTCGTGCAAAAATTAAAGAAGCATTATTAATAGCAGCACAAACTAGGTAGTGAAATCCGTCAATTTAGTATACTAGCTAATTTCAAGGTCATTGTAAAATTAGAACACCGCAACGATGCCGGTTTATTCGGCGGTTCGATCGATGTCGTTTTGCCACCATCGAGGACACCACTTAAGCTACCATGGTGCCAGTACTTAATGGCACTATGGTACCTTGCGTGCCATACTTTATGTTCTCAACGTCACCTCTTTTTATGTTGATAGTTGTTGTTGGGGGAGTACCCCTCCTCTTCCCGTTTCATACGCATGTGAATCAACATAAAAAGAGGTGACGTTGAGACGATAAGGTAGACAGCAACGCTAGACCGCCAGAGAGAAGGAGGACAAGAAACGCACAGCCAATAAAGGCAAGCATTATCATACTGTCATTTGACCCGCGATCTCGAGACGTTTCCCCCCTATATATGTATGTGGCGCCGCCTTTACCATGTGACCATCCTCTCATATTTGGCTCCCCCGGGGCCTGAGCTGCGCGAGGTCGGGTCTCGAGGGATCCTTCATACTGATGTCTTCTCTGCTTTTATAATTCTACGACGCCGAAGGGGGGGGTTGCTTCTTATGATGTCAATGACGGCGTCGGGGTCTACCGCCACCTGTCGCCACCGTTTTGTCGTCGACGCGGATGTAGTCCCCCAACAATACAACAACTCTTCCTTTTAACGTGCTATGGAGGCTTCTAGATAAATATTTCTCTTACCCTCTCCCCCCCCTCTCTCTCTGTCTCTCTGTCTCTCACTCTCTCTATCTATCTCTCTGTGTGGCGACAACAGTCTCCTCAACGTGTATTACTTTATTGTTCGCCACCTAGGCATCTAGGTGCAAACTCAAGCTGGGTTGAGTTCGCCCCCGTCTATAGCAGAAGCATTGTCAGAGATGTTCGAAAAAAAAGTGGTAGGTGTGAGTTGGTCTAAGCTCAGACAGCGACTGCAGCAACAGCAGTAGTAAGATGGTGGTCCTGTGTGAAAAAGCTCGCGACAGCGCGCAAACGGCATTCATAGAGCAACGTCCCGAACAGCAATTGAAAATTTCGTCTACCTACTGACATATCTCTCTACTAAGCGTCATTCCTCGATATCTCCACCGTTTTTCCAAACAACGTAAGTATATATATATATATATATATATATATATATATATAGGTCGGGAAGCGGCTAATTCTAGCCAGCGGAGATAAGCGAGCAAGTGATTTCCTCAGACAGCGTCTGTCGCTGGATGTGCAACGGGGCAATGCGGCCTCGGTTCGATGAACCCTCCAGAAATGGCTGGTTCCTACACTGGACCCCCCGTAATGGTGCACACGTTCGCAGGGACCCAAATGTCATGGTCCGACCGTGAATGATCTGAAATTGAATAAAGAACATTATTATATATATATATATATTTTTTGTAATGTAAATGATTAATAAATCATCACAATATGTTATATATATATATATATATATATATATATATATATATTATATATATATATATTTTTTTTGTAATGTAAATGATTAATAAATCATCACAATATGTTATATATATATATATATATATATATATAGGGTGCCGCAAGAGCCACTCGAGAGTTTGTTTCGAATATTGCCACCATGCCTGACAACGCTCACGGCAAGATGTTTGCAAGCATCGTTGTTCTACGGCTTTTTACCGTGGATATTCGTAAGATAGTGGTGTTCATTAAGATTAACTCTGAAAATTGTATGGGTTGAAAAAAGTTTAGTGGGCGCATGATCTCTCAGAAAGCAGATGTTCCATGATCACCTTGTTAGGCGACCTGAAATTAAAAATATTTCAAGGAGTGGTTTTTAATTGTTTTTAATTCTAGACTATATTCTTTATTCTATGGGCTTGGAACTCACTGTGAAGTATATCTTCAATGCACCGAGAGACGGACACGTTGAGATATCTAGGGTTTCCCTAACAGTCCTGGTGACAGCACGGCTGCTGACTCTCAGTGGTTTATAGTTTAGCATCTATTCTCGATAAGCATCGCTCAAAGCAAATTTGATCTAAAACAAGTATCAAACCTGCAACACCTGCGGGAGATGACAATCATGACTAGCGCCCTACTAGTCCCCTAGACCAAGCCGCCACTGCGTGTGTTAAGCGATCTCTCGCACCCGAACTGTACCTCCTTCTCTACAATCTCAAGTAAACCAACATGTAAGTTGGCTTACTAAGAAAACAAGTTTTCCAAGACTACGCGAATCAGTTAAAATCCTCCGGCGCTTGCCATGTAATATATATATATATATATATGTCCCTGAAAAAAATATAAAGCCACCCATTTTTGCCACATTTCACGCATTTATTATAACCAAGCGTGTGGAGATCACACTGATACATGCTCAGATGCAGAGTAACAGCGGAGACTTCTATCGACATTTGGGGTCTCGGATAACTTTGAACCACGATATTTCCACATTTAGCACAGCTACATCGCAAAAAAATATAATGCCACATCAGATGCATGTCTTAACGAGTGAATTAAGCAGTTTAACGGCGTCTCATTTCACGGCACCCAGCAACTATACTTAATACTTAGTAAACTTCCCGTTAAGTCGGAAAAACCTCAAACATGCGATTTGGTATAGAGTTGAAGAAATTTTGAATGACGTCTTGCAAGAGCTCGTCCCAAGCCTCGAAAATTGTTTTTTGTCAGTGTAAACTTATCGCGTAAGCCAGCTCCACACATTCTGGATGATAATAATATCAGGTGAGACTGCAGGCCAGCGTAGGACCTCAATGTGACTTGGTCGTACCAGCTTCCGGTCAACCTGGCGGTGTGAATCGAGGCGTTATCGTGTTGAAAAACAAAGTGTGGCCCTTCCATCAGCTTAAAATGCGCCGATTGCTTTTTTAGTAAATCCCTACAGCGCGTCGAATAAACACGACCGTCTAAAAACAATCGACGACTTTGTATGATACCCGACAGCGGCTTAGATCACCACTAAATCGTCACCTGAATGACGTTTTGACAAAATTTGTTCTTTCTTGCGGACATCGTGCAAATAATAGTTAAATCGATTCGGTTTATCAAAGTTATTTTTTTCATTCGAAAAAAGCATTCTGTGTCACTCAGTGGTCCATGACATCGTATCGTGGGGGAAGTCAAGACGAGCTCCGTCAGCGGTCAATCGTTGTGTTCCTTGTGTTTTTTTCTCGTAAACCAATGTGTCTTCCTGAGGAAGTTTTGCACAATTTGCACATTCGTTTGCACGTCGGCGGTCGCCGCAATTGCCCTCGCCAAGGGCACAGAGTTTGACGCTTTCTTCAGAATTGCAGCTTGCTACGTTCCGAAATGGCATTTGGACGCCCGGATTGGGGAAAACGCCCCAATCGACAGGAACTTTTGCGATTAGAAAGACCGTTCTTATAAGCCTTGATATGGGCATTTTCGTCACTCATGAGGCGCCAGCCTAAGTCTATCGCTTCTACAAAGAAAACACTTCTGTTAGGAGCTCTGCCTTTGTTTCTGTCGAGCCGTGAAATGAGCCCAAGCGTCGTTAGTCTGCTTAATTCACTCGTCGATACATGCACCTTGCTAGTGGCATCATATTTTTTTCGCAGTGTAGCTGCTTCAAATAAGGGATTCAGTGTTTCAAAGTAAAATCCCAGACCCCAAAGGTCGATGAACGTCTTTGCTGTTACTCGATGAGTATGTAGCACTGTAGTCTCTGTACGATTGGTTTTAATAAATGGGCGTAATGTGGCAAAAGTTATACAATATTAAAGTAATAAAAAAGTGGCTTTATACAATTTTCAGGGAGTATATATATATATAGCTTCGATTAAATCAAACACATATACATTGTTACCTAAATGTGTATTGGACACAACTTCGACAGAACTGCACTTACCGGCATAATATATGAGGGTACTTAATATCACAGGCACCCCATATCACATTCCAATTATTATAATTCCTGCATACTTATGGCTGAATTCGTTGAAGCCGTGCACCTAGCCGCCTAGAAACAACATGACGGACACGAATAGAGGACCCAGTAACGACTCGTGCTCGTTCCCACAGTTGGGTTTCTTTCACCGCATGAAGCAGATCCCTGAGAGAGGGTCCCTAAGTCAGTATAACCTCATATCGTACAAAATTAACATCTTGGCTATATATATATATATATATATATACACGCGGGGAACACAGACGTCTTAATAAAAGAGATGGTGAATTACCATCCATCTCCCATTATTTTATTATATAGACGTCGATGCATATTTGCATGTGGCAGAGTAAAATGTATACTCTCGATTACGTGCAAACACGCATAGACGTCTATAAAACTTATAATATTAATAATATTTTTTGGGAATAAGGGTCTATTAAGATAGACGGCAAGGCACCTTTCTGGTTTATTGAGGCATCTGCGTTCCTCTCTTTTTGCCCGATCACAGCCCATTATAGCACACTCCCGTACTCGCCGTGTCTAAATTGGAAACCATAAAAAAACAGTTTAAGAGTCTCCGGCCCAGTTTTTAAACCCTCGACGTCCCGATTGCAAGACACTACTGCTGGCTTTGCCAGCTTACTTAACTAGTCACATCTAAGCCACCACCTTGCTTGGCTAATCACATCGAGACGAGTACTCTGGCAACTCACCAGCAGTCAGCCGATAAAGCTCCACGTTTCCACAAGAATAGACTCATAGAAGAAGTCATCAGGCTGTGCAACCAATATGTGGTATGAGGTTATTCTGCTTAACACGCCTTTGGGAATCCCCCGTCCCGCGTCACCCAGGCTCGACGTCACCCGATCTAGCGGGGCGTGTAATCTCAGCTCTCATTATTGACATTTGCTTTGTTGGTAAATGACAACGGGTGTGTTATTACCTACTAACCCACAGTCTTCGTGGCTTTGATGCATCAGCGCTAAGCATAGATTCGGCATTGTATATATGCAATACCGTTACGGTCTCTACCATCAGCACCGTTGCGGCCACCGGTCAAAGACCGTTGCATGCACCGTTCACCTGGTCACCTCGCCTAAAATGAACACTCGCAGTCGTGTTAATTGGTGCAAAAAACCACAATAGTAAAAAAGAGAAAAACCGAAAAAAAATAAACTTAAGTTTATCTCTGGCAATGTATACTTTTTATACTTCAAACCTAAAGATATGTGGAGTCCGGTGACGTAACGCATTCGCGTTCGTTTTGTGACCGGAGTAGACGCACCGTTCGAGCCCCAGCGTTGCAGATTTATATTTGTGGGGTTCGTCTTACGAAGCAGTGCGAAAACAGTCTCGTAGACGTTATGTGCTGGCTGAGGGTCAGCCCGAAAAAGGTTTTTTTAACTTAAATATATAGATTTTGCCTTTTACAATACAATCTAATATAGAACCTAAGTTCGGATAATATGTTAACACACGATCTGCCTAGTGTTTGGGTTAGAGTTCAAAATATATGGATATCTAACTTAGTTATAAGATGTCGGGTTGACATAAGTCCTTATATCTGATGTATTGGTCGTTAACAAAAAGAAGTCTGTCTTTCTCGACGTCAATTTCCCATTATACGCAACCCCTTGCACGACCCAGTCTATCGTCGAGCATATTTTAATTTTAGCTATTTGGCGAAAAGTGCGAGGTGAAGGAAAATATTTGGCGGAATATTTCGGAAATAACGCCTAAGTTCTGCCAAAAAAAATATCAACAATGGTGCATATCGTAAAAACAATGCTGAAACGTCCCGGGGCGTCCATCTTCCCAGCAATATATTTCAGACATAACGGCAAATTAGAAAGATAGTAATAAACGAGTTAAACTAACTTGATTAGTATTTTATGTCAAAACGTTTAAAGCTCTTAAGTGAGTCATGTAGCAAGTATATATATATATATATATATATATATATATATATATATATACAGGTTGTTCCTATTTGTGTGTCCAAAACGCTAGGGTATGGTCAAACTCGGTGAGAAAATCATTTTTGCCAATGGGTGGAAGCCGGGAAAACTTTTGTTTAGGAGTGAGGATGAAATTTATAAAAGCAGTTATTCTGTCTTTTTTCTCCTACATAGTTGTGCAAAATCTACGTTTGCGGGAGAACCAGTCAGCGCACAAGGGAAACGATCATACCGGCGTGTTTGGCGGAAAACTCTGCACAATAAAGTATACATTACTAGCTTGCGTAGCAAAAAGCGAATAGCCAGATTAAGGGAAGTCATAAAAAGTCAAAATGTTACGTTAACGCTTTTTTGTGCAACATCGTAATTTTTTCCATTACGACCAAAAATGCACGTCCAAAAGACTACTCTCAGACAATAGCAGATTTAATGCCCACTACATTCGTACCAAAGTGATGGTGCTACGTTACGTAGTTGCCAAGTAACTAAGCTTTTTCGACAGTCATATCGAAAGCGAAGGCATGCATACTTGCATAGGGTGTATGAGAAAGTTAGGTACATATTTTGAGGTTTGGTAGAACTCAGCAAGAGAATAATTTTTTCTAATGGAAAGAGGGGGCGGAAACGTCTTGGCAAAATGCTACGGTTCTGGACGTGAAAACTTCAACGTGAAACATGAGAACTATGACTGTCGAAAAAGCTTAGTCACTTGGCAACTACGTAACGCAGCACCATCACTTTGGTACGAATGTAGTGGGCATTAAATCTGCTATTGCCTGAGAGTAGTCTTTTGGACGTGCATTTTTGGTCGTAATGGAAAAAATTACGATGTTGCACAAAAAAGCGTTAACGTAACATTTTGACTTTTTATGACTTTTCTTAATCTGGCTATTCGCTTTTTGCTACGCAAGCTAGTAATGTATACTTTATTGTGCAGAATTTTCCGCCAAACACGCTGATATGATCGGTTCCTTTGTGCACTGACTGGTTCTCCCGCAAACGTAGATTTTGCACAACTATGTAGGAGAAAAAAGACAGAATAACTGCTTTTATAAATTTCATCCTCACTCCTAAACAAAACGTTTTCCCGGCTTCCACCCATTGGCAAAAATGATTTTCTCACCGAGTTTGACCATACCCTAGCGTTTTGGACACACAGATAGGAACACCCTGTATATATATATATATATATATCATTAATCATCTTCATTTAGAATCGGTGCTACTCATTTGTCAATGTATCTCATTTATATATATATATATATATATACATACTATACAAGGTATGTTCAAAAAGTATTGTGTTTTTTCAAAAATTATTCATTTATTCATGAATATCTATTTTGTCCCCTTCAAAGTAATCCCCATGAGATATTATACACTTGTGCCAACGGTTTTTCCAATCTTCGAAGCACTTCAAAAAACCATTTTTTTTTATCTTGTTCAGCTCCTCCTTCGATGCCGTCTTTATCTCGTCAAGCGTAGCGTAACGTCGTCCTTTCATGGGCCTCATCAGTTTAGGGAACAAGAAAAAGTCACAGGGGGCCAGATCTGGGGAATACGGTGGCTGCGGCATCATTAGTGTGTTGTTTTTGGCCAAAAACTCGCGCACAAGCAACGATGTGTGAGCAGGGGCGTTATCGTGGTGCAAAAGCCAATTTTTGTTCTTCCACAAATCCGGGCGTTTCTGGCGGATTGCTTCGCGCAAATTGCGCATAACTTGCAGGTAATATTCCTTATTAACCGTTCTACCCTGTGGCAAGAACTCATGATGCACCACGCCCCTGCAATCGAAGAAAACTGTCAGCAAAACTTTCACATTCGACCGAACTTGGCGCGCTTTTTTCGGTCTTGGTTCGTGCGGCAGCTTCCATTGAGATGATTGAGCTTTGGTTTCCACGTCATAACCATAAACCCACGATTCGTCACCAGTTATGACCCTCTGGAGCAAATTTGGGTCGTCGCGGACAGAGTCCAACATCTCATTAGCAATGTTCATGCGATGCTGTTTTTGGTCGCAATTGAGCAATTTTGGTACGAATTTCGCGGCGACCCGTCTCATGCCCAAATCATTGATGAAAATCGAATGGCACGAGCCAATCGATATGTTTAGGTCCTCAGCAACTTCTCTAACGGTGATTCGACGATTGGCCAATACCATTTTCTCCACTTCATTAATTTTTCGTCTGTTGTTGAAGTGCTCGGGCGTCCGGCACGCTCTTCGTCGTTCACATCTTCTCGGCCTTCTGAGAACATTTTGTACCACCGATAAACGTTGCTTCGGTCCAAGGTAGCTTCTCCGTATGCCACAGTCAACATTCGGAATGCATCCGCGCACTTAATTTCGTTTTTCACACAAAATTTGATACAGGTTCTTTGATCCATTTTTTTGAATAGGTAAAAATTGAAGACGATCCAAAACACGTGCAAGCAAAGCAGCTGTCAACAATTAAGTGAACATTCAAAATGGCCGAGCTTGTCGGCATAAGTGAGAGACATGAGTACCAACATAACGCCACAAAAACTCGAAATTCGAATATACGTAACCCGCGAAAATTCAATACTTTTTGAACATACCTCGTATATATATATATATATATACATATATATATATATATATATAGATATTCTACTCTAATTCACACTCTTCTATATGCTACTTACTGCCCTGTAATCTTAAGTAAACTAACATGCAAAGCCAAGCTACGCAAATAAGTAAAATTTTCACCGTTATTATATGTCCTACCCAATGAAGGTGGCATAAAATCATATGCAGCAGTAATGGAGTGTGTAGGTACATGCAATTAAAATTAATCATTGTGCTTGTGACGGTAACGAATGCAGCGACTCTAGATTTGCTAGGATTCGACACTATATATATATTTATAAACAGGGTCTCCCAGAAGTCGTCCAACAAATTTTGGTATATAGTACAACTCGGCGAAAAACTAATTTTATGCAATAAAACAAGGGGGCGAAAACGTCTTATAAAATGAGTAAATGAGCGTGAAAGCCAAAGTATAAGAAATAATTTAATTTCTTGAGAATCATCTTCAATACAACATTTGTTCTGCTTTGCATTAACGTAGAATGCAGTTCAACAGATGCAAATTTTCCTATTGTCCCGTAATGTATACTTTGTATACACCACGGATATATATATATATATATATAGAGGGTGACCGAAAACGTTTTAGAGGGCTATATAAGGAATTGTAGAGCTCGCAGAAGAAAATTTTTTAATCGGGACACACTCTCGGAAAAGTCTTGTTTCGGAGTGAGAGTGAAGTGAACAAAATGTGTGACACCGGTGTTATTGCCCGATAGAGGAACACACAATTGCGAAGCAATCAGTCTTCCTAGAGAGAAACTAGGCACATCTTCGGATCCGTTCTGCTTTCTGAAGGACACACAACGCCGGCAAAAAAATGCGACATATTTTTTGAGAATTCTCTAAAAACAAAAGTTTTTTATTAGTCTTTCACGTCCAATACTTCAAAATCATAATAATATTACGACTATTCGCAGCGCTCGATTCGAAACTAACAAATTTGTGCAAGTGTACATTTCATAACGATCATTGCGGTAGCACTCGAAAGCGATCCGATTCGTAATTGCGGAGTAATTCAGGTTTTCTAGGCATGTCGAGATTGAGTGCATGCATACAATACCCACTCCATCAGACAGATCACTCGTTATAGCTCTAGAAACACACATTTACTAGAAACGCACATTTATTATCTTATAGCAGCTGCTCGAATGTGTCTCCGTGAAACACTATGCACAGTTAGAGGCTCCTTCAGAGATTTCGTCGGACGTCGTGAAATTTGCTAGGCATTGCTCAAACGGCCTCAGCAGCGGAGGATATTCTGGTGACGAGATCTTCACGTGAGGCAGGAATCAAGTATACAAGAGACTTCAGGTGACTCTAAAGAAAAAAAATCGAAACTTGTTAACTTGGGCGATTGCGGTGGCCAAACTACAGCAGACGACCCGTTGTTCGTAACCTGCATCTAGAAGAGCTTGAACTTGCTGTGGTCAGTACGGTCATATAGTCAATCGGCTCTTAATACACTGTGGACGGTACTGCGACTACGCACCAATCTTTCGAGCCATTTATATCGCTGAAAAACGATCAGCTACGGCCTAAAGAATGCGCTCTTCTATAGTTGGTGTTCTTACTGCTGATTCTGTCGAATAATTTGCGGGGGCACATTCAGGCAGCTGCTGTGAGATAATAAGTAGTTGTGTGTACTTCTAGAGCTAAAACGAGCGAGCTATCTAATGAAGTGGATCATTTGTGCATGCACTCCATTTCGACATATCCTCCGGAAAACCTTAAATACTCTGCAACCACGGATAGGATCGCCCGGAACAGCGCATTTGCCCGAGTGTGTTAGTTGTGAGCGCTGCGAATGGCCGTGAAAGCTAATAGTAGAATTTCAGTTTTTGCCATTCAGGATTTTCTTACAAACGCGAAGTAGTGCTTAGTTTTTCTCTAGGACTAGTGGTCTCGCAATGGCACTATTTGCACTTCTAGGTCAAGCAACAACATCAGTGTCACGAATCATAGTTCTCTCTCACTCCGAAACAAGACTTCTCCGATAGCGCGCCCAACTGGAAATAAATTCGCTTTAACGAGCTCTACAGTTTCTTATATCGCTTTTCGTTCAAGCACAATGCAGAAACAATACTATCGGACAAAAGATTACCTTGACGGGGGCACACTAAGGAAGCGCCGTGTGAGGCCAGATATTACTACAGGCCCTACTGTTAAACCTGCGCGAGGTAGTTCAGTGATCCCGGCGTGATACCAGATTCTGTTATACTTCGGGCAAACTATATCATAGAGTTTGCGTATTTGTGCCCGGACTCGTGGGCCTGGTACCTTTGAGCCCTGGCACACCACGATTCCAGAATCTGAAAGCGAAACTACATCGTCGCCTGTGAAAAGACCCTAGACTCACGAAAGAAGATGAGTGGCAGCGTAGCATCACAATATGGCTAGGGGAGGACTGGAATCCGCCCTGGCGGAGGGTGCCCCAGCGCTAGTCTCCGAAAGCTTAAATGAAACATAAAAAATGTGCAAAATTGTCTCGAAGAAGAGCTAACCTTCCAAACCGCCCTGGTCCTGACGGGTCACGGGGTCTTCTAGTCCAGGCTATTTAGGATCGGCAAGGCCCCCAACCCAGTCCGCGCCCACTGCAGCAATGGACTCGGGGACTCCTCACATATTGGAGCAATAAGAACAATGATGGCCTGGGAGATTTAAAATGTCATTGCATAACCTTCATAATATAATCGTTTCTTTGCAGACAACACGTTTTTATAAATTATAATCTCTAAAACAAAGCAACATTTAAACTTGCAGTGACTTTCAATCTAAATAGCATTTGTACCCATAGTCTTCATAATAGGGGAAAAATCGCACGGAGCCGAGTTGGACCAATAGGAAGCTGACTGCATTACCTTGCATTACCCATAGGCGTCGTCGTGGTGACAAAAACCGCCGCCAAGACAATATCCCTTGGCAATATCGCGTTGTAATCTCAGCACATACTTTTACAATCGTTAATGCAATACAAAGACAAGGGTTGGTTTACCGACGGAACCGCGATTTCACAAGCATTTTCTATTCATGTTATAAACTCACATTCGTCTATGCTAGCAAACCTAACTTTTTTTCGGGCTGACTCTCAGCCAGCATTTAACGCCCACGGTACTGCTTTCGCGTTGCTTCGTAAGACGGACCCCATAGATACAAATGTGCGACGGTGGGGCTCGAACCAGTGCATTTATGCATTTCCTCCGGCCGCGAGCCGCACGCGAATGCATCATGCCACCCGGCTCGACATGCTGTCAAACCTGGGCGATGGTCATTTTACAAGCACTTGTTGTTGAATACATCCCTTAAAAATACAACGTTTCCGAACAACGCCGGATATGTTTCTAAAAAGGGTAAATATATTAAGCAAAATGAAAGTCTGAGGATACACATTTATACTCAAGGTTCACACAAATTTACACATTTGCACCAATGCATATACAATATTTTAACTCTCAAACTTTAAAACTTAAATATTTGCTTTAGTTTAGTTCGTTGGATGGTTTTTTGTGTGGAAGAGGTGCTACATGCAGTTACGCGCGTTGGTTGGTTTAGTTGGATTTAGTCACATACATATCAGCGGTCTCTATTCAGCCTTCTCAGACTACGACAATCTTAACAACTGTATATTTGTGTAAAAATACTAGCCAATAATAATCCTGTCGACCGCTTGCTCTTTGGGGTTTGTCGCCGGTCCCGCTTCAACTTTCTGTCATAGAAGTGTGAGGGCGGGGTATAAAAATGTAATCAGATATCATCGGGAGACCAAATTTCACAAGTTAGCTGGGTAACCATTTCCGAAGGTTTTCGCAAAACTTTTAAGCGAAAGCCACATGACGTTGTCAAGTCTCTAGGCAAAAGGCAACACGCATACTCGTCTATGCTGGCAAATCTGGACGATATTTCATTATTTCATGTGTGCATTCATAATCAATCGACTTTCAATTTTTTGTTCATGATAAGTCGGCAAATGGTTACGTTTAGCCGAATGGCTACGTAGTTTTGTCTTTGCAGTTACTAAGGGGCACTACTGCATCAACGCTCAACAATAGCGATAATTTAAAAAGTGTAACAATGAGGATATTAATATATATATATATATATATATATCGACCGGGCGCACCGGGTCTAAAGCCCGACCTCGTAATAACAACACCTACCGAGGTCTGGGTTTTAGATGCCGAGGTTTGCGGCCCGAACCGGGACCTGGCAAAAGCACGGCAAGACAAGATCGCCAAATATGACGTCGAGTTCCTAAGAGCGGCGCTCCCCTACCCGCAAAAACCTCGCAGATTCGGATCCATCACTATCTCTATGAGTGGTGTATGGGACTCCGAATCTGCGAGGACGCTCTTGGGGCTCGGCGTCACGAAGAGGAATCTTATGGATCTCACCGTTTTAACTTTGCAAGGAACCTTGAGGATATATCGCTCGCACCGGGTCCATAAGAGCGGGGGCTACCATCAAGCAAGGACACGGACAACTGACTCTTAACTTCACGTGACACCTTTTTACCACCATTTTTATTAAGGCGAGCACTGCCGAGTGTGCAAACGTATTGTAAATGATTAATAAATCATCACAATATTTTATATATATATATATATATATATATCAGCTCAAATAAATAATTTTTCATTTAATAGAAACCATAAGTGAGTAGGGCTTAGCGTAGGGAGGTAGGACATTTACAAACAATAGAAAGACGGCTAAACAGTTAGTCTATGCTTTGCTGCATGTAAAAAGTTAGAAACAAACAAGAAAACCACAGGACTTTGGTACAGTCAGCTTAAGCTGCACCAGAAGATCCCGGAATCTCAGGCAAAACTGTCCCGCTGCTCTGTAGCCGCTCTGGTAAGTGCTGCCGCAGTTCATCTGCGACTGTCGAGTCTAGTTTCCTGGCTCAAGGCTCTGCAGAAAATACTGCGCCACTGCAGCATTCTTTCGTCTAGTTTGTATTCTCTCTAAAGCAATTAGTCATGATCAACTTGTTTCGCATCTTTCGGTGTCGCGCTATTTAAAGTTATACACTACACTCTCTATTATACTATATGCGCTCATTTCGGGGAAAATTGTTTTCCCTCTACCTTAAAATTGAAGACGTACATGTCTATATATATATATATATATATATATATATATATATATATATATAGTGTGCGATTAGAAAGAGCACGTATACAACGTGAGGCTGGATTTTTTAATGACAATCTGACTAAGCACCTGTATGCCAAAGCCGGACTACGCAGAGAGTTGAGTATCTTCCAAGGAAATCTCATTCCGTTGATGATTTCACGATAATTTTAAATCGCTCGATCAGGTCCAATGCATGCTGTCGCTTGGCCGTAGTACAATGAACGGCTGATTGAATTCGCATAGCTAATCGGACGACCAGTCAGCTGCTTTCGACAATCCACTGTCGGTCGAGGTCGCATTACGCAATCCGCCTCCTTTCGACATCGGAACAATACTAATACATAGATACCGTTACAGACGGTCTAATTCTCATTGCAGCAGCAGCAGAAGCACCCGCAGCAACGGCGAAATTGCTCTTTATGTACCCTCGGAACGAAAGTTCTACCTAGCGAGCCGCCTCTTTGCCCGGGTCTAATGCAACGGCTGCTCGTTTCCATTTCAACTGTACGCGCACTACTATGAACGCGGAACTCGGAGTAGCGTCGTCATCGTTTTCTAGTCGATCATTAGACCTAACGGTGGAACCTCATCGAGACGGCTGGAGAAAGGCTGCCGGAAAGCACCGTCGGTCAGCGTTGGGCTCATTTCAAATCCAGTGAGCGTCTGCGTGGCCGTCTCTCTTTCTCCCTCTCGTGCTCGGTTCCCCCTCTCGCTTTTCCCTTCTATCACCCAAGGTGAAAAAGGTTTACTTGACTTTTTCCTGTACTGCACGGCCGAAACGAGCAAAGGATGGGCGGCAACAACCTCTAATTGTCGTGAGCCATTCCGTTCATTAGGAGGATTTGCGGGAAACGCTACCTTTGCCCGTTACAATTCGCAATCGTCGTCAAGCCAGCTTCGACTAGTTACAGTATATTGTGAAAGATTTTCTCTAGTCGGTTGCTGTCGGTCGTATCATGATTACGTAGGTATCCTCCGGTGATAACGGCACGCTACAAAGCTAGCTTATTTATAATCAAAAGCCAGTGAGCTACCTCTGCTTGACATACATTTTCTGAGCAGGTTCGAGGCACAATAATTGAATGACGCGTGTTTTCGTCCAAACTTCTGCTGGCTTGCTGTTTCAATTTGCAATAGCAACAAGAAAATAGTGCCATTTCAAGGCCTCTGTAGTAGGTCTTTAATGCGGCGAGGATCAAAGAACACCTCTCTGCTATTTTACGACCTCGAACGTCGAGGGCAAAGGTGCTGTACTGGAATGAAGGGTAGAATGGGAACTGCGTTCGCACAGAGAAAAGCAACTGTGACGGCGTAGAGATCAACAGAGTTACAACGGTACAAGTTTTTACAGCGTACCGAAACCCCGCAACGCCACCCTGGTTACTGCAACAGGGTCTTGGATCACTTTAAACAGGAGCCTTTGTCGTTCTTTTCGTTGTCCATCACAAATTGACGTGTTGTGGCACATGCACTGTGTCGCCAGCGAGGGTGACAACGACTATTATCGATACGGAGGTATCGTAATTTTAGATTATTGACAGTGGTCACCGGAATTCCGGCAATAGCTGCTGCGTCCTTTGTAACGTGTTGACCACAAAACGTACAAAACGTGTCCACAGGGTGTCTGGATAACATCGCCTAAAGCTCACTGTTATGGTTAAACTCAGTGAGGAAATCATTTTTGCCAATGAAAAGGTGGAGCGGAAATGTTTCGTATGGGAGCGAGATGAAAATATTTCTATGCGCTATATATGTGGGATTTTAGAGATGGCTGCCCGACATAAGTTGGACGCAATAATGTTCACGAGTGTGAGATAACGCATTTTTAAATTGAAAATCTAAGCATTACTGGCGCTTTTCGGATAGAATTATTTTCCATCGGCAAAAAATATTTTCTTACCGAGCTCCACCATACCCCACAGTTTTAGGCGAGGTTATCTCTACACCCTATATATATATATATATATATATATGTAGATCGTATCTATTTGTGGGCTAGGTATGGGGACCGCTCCTCTTTGCGCTAGTATCCTATATTGTATAGTATACTAGCGCAAAGAGAAGCGGTTCCTTTACCTAGCCCATAAATAATACGAACTATTTATATATATATATATATATATATATATATATGCAGTTCGTGCCAAGTTATGGGCTAGGTATAGGGGTTGCTCCTTTTTGCGCTAGTATCCTTAGCAAACATGTTTTTAATGCTTGAAAATAACTTGCGTAAGGACATCATTTTTCGAACAATTTACATAGGAGAATACTATAATCATACATTGTTCGGACCGATAGAGAGTAAAATATGCCTGACGAGGTTCAGAGATGCGGCACAAATTGAGATGTCAACTTTCCGCTCAGCTGACACGACCGCGTACCCGTGCGTCCGGCCATGCGTTGAAACTAACCGTTATTTTTCTTCATCTTCTAAAACGAGCGTTGATTTCCACTCGGCTGGCTAGACGTTGCGTTATATGATGTAGTTCAGAGATGCTCTTTTTCTGGAGTATTATCTCTGTATGTCGGTACCTGGTAAAAGCTCCTTTTAGCCGAGTCTAGGCAGGTTATCTTTACTTCATACCCTGCCTCATGTGTTGAGTTTTTAGATAGGCTTACGCTAATTGCACGAAGTACGAGATCGTCTAACATCTAAATGTCGTGCACCCATTACGTAGTGTCTAGGTAACCAATACGTTTACATGAGCTTAGACACACAATGCGCTTACTAAGCTGCAATTATGTACTTTATAACAAGTACAAAGTTAGAATGAGGCAGCATTTGCGCTATGGTTAATTAGCATCGTAACGCACAACTATGTTC
>QVRM01003924.1:65000-78600 GCA_003439945.1 Dermanyssus gallinae
CCTTGTCTGTAACTCGATGGACAGCAGTGAAAACTGACCGCTTTTTTCTAAATCCATATTGGGAGTCCGAAAGGAGTCCGTTTTCCCCTGCAAAGGTCCTAAGCCTTTCTTCAATGATTGCCTCATACCCTTTCGCCAGGGTATTCAGTAGGCAGATAGGCCTGAATCCTCCGTTGTCTTTGGGGATAAGGACAACCTCAGCTTGTTTCCAGTTTGCAGGTATTGTTCCCTTTCTGGTCGCTGTAGTGAACACCTATGCAACCAGATCTGGATACTCCTTAAATAGTACTTTGACTGCCAGGGACGGGATGCCGTTTGGTCCTGGAGCCTTTCCCGGGTTAAGTCTCGCCGCAGCCTTGAGTACATCAGCTACCGATATCGCTGGGGGCTCGTCCCCTTCTCCTGTGGGTGCCTCTGGCGTGTTATATTGCTCCCTGTCAAAGCGACCGTGTTTTGGGAAGAGTTTGTTCAAAGCCTGGCCGATATGCTCCTTTGTGGGCACAGTCCTGGGCTTTTATGTGTTACCCCCTTTTATTATCGTAGGGCTTTCCCCAAGGATCGCCATTAATTTCCTTGAGAAGGTTGCGCCGTCTATTTGTCTTGCTCTCAATAATTGCTTGCTTCAATGTGGCTCTACATTTTTTATAGTTAACCAAACCTTGAGCTTCATCCTCTAGGGTCTTGTGTGGCTTTTTTAGTTTACGCCTTGCTCTGTTGCAGTCAGAACTCTTTAGCGCAATTATCGTGTTCCACCAGTAGTTTGGCTGTAAGTTCGCCCGCTTTGGATGTATGGGCTTCGTGGCTCGAGCACATGCCGTTATTAGAAGCTCTTGCAGCTTTTCTGGGGTTTGGGGTAGTCCAGCGTCGGCGATTGCATTGCTAATTTCTGCTCTAAAGGATTCCTCAACAGATATCCTGTAGCGAGCTTTATTGCTTGTGGGTGGACTGGGTGTCCGCGCCTTTACCGTGAACTCTATGCAGTAGTGGTCGCTGAGGTTTTCTTCTTCAGTGAGGATTTTTCAACCCGCTATTTTACAAGCCAGCGTGTCATCGCAAAGCGTTAAGTTAATATGAGAGTATTGGCCTGCCCTGTGAAAAGTAGGTTCCTTGCCTTTGTTCCGTATATGTCATGACTAGCTGCCCAATCGAGTAAGGTTCTTCCTCTTGTGTCCGTTTTCTTTGATCCCCATGTTTCACTTGCTGCCTTAAAGTCGCCCGTGAGTAGGGTTCCCAAACCTTTACTGGTTTCGCGTACTGAGTCTCCGAGTTCAGTAAGAAACCTTTCAAATTCCTCCTGTGAGCAGTTCGGGCTGATGTAGCATGAGTACAGTCTCCATCTATATATATATATATATATATATATATATATATATATATATATATGTGAATATAAATATATATATATATATATATATATATATATATATATAAAGTACACAATTCAAACAATTGTAACTATTCTATATATATATATATATATATATATATTAGGTAAGTCAAAAAGTTCGTCGGCTTTCTGGGACCACATTTTTTAAATTCCCGCGCTCTGCAGCAGGGCCGCTTGAGAGTGCGGCTGGGTGTTTACATTCAGGAGCAGACCCGTGGCGGCGCGACGGTATACCGGTTCCAACTTTACCATTTCGTTTGCGGCATTGGCAGCTGTTTGCAATGGAGGACAAAAATACGCATTTTCGACACATTATGTTGTTCTCCTACCGTGAAGGCATAAGTGCAGCGCAAACAACCCGGAGGATATGTGCAGTCTACGGCGAAAATGCAGTACATAAATCCACAGTCGAAAAGCGATTTGCCCGTTTCAAAGCTGGAAACTTCAATCTCGAAGATGAACCGAGATCAGGACGACCCAATGTTGTGGAGACCAACGAAGTCATAAGCATGGTTACTTCGAACCCAGGTTTGACCATAAAAGAAATTGAAGATGTAACGGGAGTCTCCCACGGAACCGTTTGGAATCGCCTCCATGATGCAGGTTTCTCGTGCAAGCGGAATATCTGGGTCAGACGATCAACTCCGTCGTCTACTGCAGACAACTCGAAGATTTGAAGGCTGCAGTAGCAACGAAGCGCCCGGAATTGTCAAACAGGTGGGGCGTCACTTTTCAACATGATAAGGCGACACCACACAAAAGTTTGGCCACCCGGCAAAAATTGGCGGAGTTTGACTGGGATGTGCTGCCGCACCCAGCTTATAGTCCCGACCTCGCACCATCTGATTTCACTTGTTCAGGTCTCTCCAGAACTCCCTTGATTGCACAACATTTGAATCTTTGGAGGCTATAAAAAATCACCTCACTCAGTATTTCGACGAGAAGGACAAGACGTTCTGGGAGAAAGGAATCATGGATCTACCGAGGCGATGGGCGCAGGTTATCGAACAAAACGGTCAATCATTGAATTTTTATCATTGAATAAAAATACTGTTGTCTGCATAAATAAGGCTCTTTAAAATCGGGTAAAAAGGCCGACGAACTTTTTGACTTACCTAATATAAACATATAGACACGGGCGATAGACTTTTCTGCAAAATGCCCTGGATGCTTACACTTGTTTGAATTGTGTACTTTATATATATATATATATATATATATATATATATATATATATATATAAAGTACACATTTCAAACAATTGTAAACATTCAGGGCATTTTGCAGAAAAGACTATCGCCCGTGTTTATATATATATATATATATATATATATTTAGTTACCAACTGGGGTGTCGCCATTTCGATCCTCGTGGTTGATCCGATTTTGTGTTGAGTGATGATCAACACAAAATCGAATCAACCACGAGGATCCACGCGAAATCGACCAATCGGATGCTTAGAGAAATGTTAAACCAGATTGCTGAGAGTTAGTAACTGTGCTACGACTTGGGGCTATTGGGGAACCCCGATATGTCTCAGCATGTCTCTTTACGTTACCGCTCTAAGCGACTCTGATGTAAAAAAAGTGACATGTGTATACTAAGAAGTCCATCCTTGTTTATATTCTAGACAAGCTTAGAAATTTATAATTATTACACGGGTCTCTTGGGTGACTAGTTATTGGTTCTAACAACTAAGACGTTGCTATGTGTATGATCGAATCCCGCTCAAATAGACATACTCTTTGTCACTGATTGTCAAATTGGGTTGGGAATACCCAGATAAGTTTAGTATGAGCACAGGAGGACTTGGCTAACAAGTAGTGCGTTTAGATCATCACGAGGGCCTAGCTGCACCTTTTTTTTCCTTCCTCCCATGGCACCTCGTCTCGATTTGTTCCTGCCTGTTCCTAGTCTTCTGGGATTGCCTGTCGCATGGGACTGGCATCCTATTAACCTAGGCTCCTCCTCTCGACGATACGCGGCGAGGCAGGCCTTAAATCTAGCACGTTTGGGAGCTTTGAGGCGTGTCTTTGACCTCGTTATTCAATTCAGGTTATCTCAGCCTTCCCTCTAGCCTGAGGTGAGCCTGACTACTGCTCGCAGAGATCAGCCTTAGACCGACATCTCTGCCGAGAGTCACCCGAGAGTCACGGGCTAACTAGCACAGCTCGTGATCGTGCACGAGACGTTAGCAGTCTCCATCGAGTCGCTTGTCGCCGATGACTGGAATTGGCCATGACCTGTCGGAACCCATGGGACGTAGAACGTACATTTGGAAACAAAAAAATTAGGCTTTCTGTCTACAGCCCCACGGATTTATCCCAACGTGTATCTGTCTATTCTATGTCCCAGAGGTCCGTAGTGGCCGTTTTGGTGTGCCAGATATTCAGGCCACCGTTTAAGTGGCGTTATTGGCTTTAGCGTTACGGCAGTAAACGAGCTAGAAGAAGCCATTTATCTCTTAAGGTCTTGCGGTAGGCCCGTGTAACTCTAATCGCCATTCCTCATTGAGTCGAGCACAGCGTCTGCCAGTTGCGGGCTGTGCATAGCGTCAGATCCCCCAGTCAAGATCACCGTACAGGATCGTGGAGGCGGCCACGGACGCAAAAAGCCTCAGTCCCGCCCCCGAGGCTCCGCTTTTCCGCAAGAGGATCCTTGCGGGGTTCTGCGCGACCTTGTTGACTTTTTGACCACGTCCGCCACAAGTAGTGCGCGCCGCTGAGGCCCGTGTGGCACCCAAGTATTTTGCCTCTTTTTGTTTGATACCTGGTGTCCCGCGGGGGTCAGTCGTATGGCCCACGTTATTTTTTGCCTTTAGGATAGATAATCATCGTCTTCTGTGGGGCAAACAGTAGCAGATATCCAACCATACATATGCCACCCGTTTGAGTGCGTCGTTGGTCGTCGTTCTTTGAGATAAGAGAATAGAATCCCCTGGAGGTAGCCACCTTAAAGCGTTTATTTTCACCTGGAAATGGGCCTGCATTTTGTACATCACGTATAATTATTTTTAGAAGAATTAGAAGCACAAAGACCCGGGTCTTGTTTTTTTATCCCTGGCTTGCTGGGCGTCTATTATCTAAAACTGAACTGCATATGCAAGGGCTTTCCTAGGCTCTATTTCCTTGTTGAGGCTGTGTACAATCGCGCTCTTCACCGCTTTTCATCAAGCAAGCTAATGAGGCGATGAGCTCTTGGGTCCGGCCTGCCCCGAACTTCTACATCAAGGCTAATCCTGCTAGTGTCTACCAAGAAGAAAACGAGCCGTCCTGCAGTGTTAACGTTACTAGGTCATCTACCAATTGTGGGTCCGATTTACAAATATTAGAAAAACCTCCGGTGGGATTCTATCTGGGCCTGGGGCTCTTCCTGGCGCCAGCCGCTGCCGAACTCATTGGAAGTCCCCAGGCATAACCTGGGAGACGGCTGGTGGTCGCAAGAGCCGCGGGAGTGGCCGCGGGAGGAGTTATGCGACAGTCCCCGCAATCGTCACCAGTGGCGGGAGGCGGGGTCGCTGAACCCTAATAACCCTGTATGAAGACCCCAGAGGTTTACTTCAGCTCTCTTGAATTAAGTCACGATTACGCTTCGGCTAGGCGTGAAGTAGCAAAAATAAACTACTGTTGCCTCTTGTACATCCAGCCACGCAAATTGCCGGCCGTTACGGTGGCCTGTTTTGGGCTAGGTTCGATTGATCTCGGTCCACCAGGTCGCAGCATCCGTCCTTATCCGTGATTTAGTCAGCCTTACGCTTTGTGATGGCGACGTTGGACCCTATAAACAGTCAGAATCTAACGCCATGTCGCTGTCCGTTGTGATTGAGAATGTCATACGCAGCACAGCACCAGTTCAAATTTACCTAGATGAGAATTGGATAAGTGTGCTAAGCCAGTGAGCAGCAACGATTTGGACGGCTTGGTCTGACGTGATATATATATATTTATTTCTCAGAACACGTTGTTGACTTTTTCACTGAGCAATGGCACTAAATCACTGACAAAGAACATTTTACATTTGTGTGTTTGATGATAGAAAGCTACGAATAGAACGGAAGTGTCTACGCCGCGATCGTTTACCCAAGCGTTTTTCCAACTCACTGCTTTTTAGGGTTTAGAACGAGACACTTCGCCTAACATTCTGATCGTGTTTTAAAGTTAAAATTAATTGTATTTCAAATTGTGTAGTCATTTTTAATACGCCTAAAGTTAAATGTGGTGGATCATGCAATTGTTTGTTCCAAACTGTGTATATAAGGTGGGTTCAAATGTAAATATACGAAACGACACTGTGGGTATAATTTAAGCCTTTATTAGAAAGTAATTATCACAGGATTGAGCAACATGATATCACTATTTTACGAGCCGAAGGAGTCCCTGTTCCTAGAACTACTGCGACTGTGACAAAGCTAGTCTTTCACGATGTCTCTCATGTTTGTCGTCCGAGTTGAAGTGCGTTTGATTTTGTTGAGGAGGTGACGACGCATTGCATGCTGTCCCGCTTTGACTCTGGCTTGAAGTGATGGCATTAACTCTCATTACCGGTGGCGACCCGTTCCGAAAAGCGGAGCTTTCATGATACCCGAACATGTGTTGTAATGCTATCCCCATTCGAAGTTTCTTTTGCGGTTCGCTGAGTTTCTTCAGAACTCACTGCGCGCCTGCCCTGCGGTTACCCAACCTGTCGTACACTATTGTCCACACTGTTTCGCTCTCACTGCCAACATTTGCATTGCGATCTTTGCAATGGAAACGCCATGGTGTTTCTACGAGCACTGCCGTGTTAAAAAAAACTGGACGCAAAACTAAGTGCGTCCCTCCTCCACGCGCCTCTAGGTGCCACACCCCGCTCGCCTCCCTAGGTGTCTCACTACGTCATCCCAAAGCAGCATATTTAAATTTCAACCGGTTTGGTTGTTACGACGTGTCGTACCTTTTCATTTGAACCAACCTTAGTAGAAATAGAGAGAGAGAGAGAGAGATGGGGCGACCAAGACGAATAATTAATATATAAATATATGTAGAAAGAGAACAGTACACGGTAGACATCAATACGTGTACGTCAAACGTCGAATGTTGGCGGTCCGGACTTGCAGCCCCGCACGCGTCGATCGCCGAAGGCGCTGAGGTGTACGTAAATGGCGGCAGCGTCGTGAGCGTGACGTGCATCATCGACGATTGCTCAGAGCCGCCGTCGCTCGTCTTCTGGTATCACGGCGAGCGGGTGATCAACTACGACACGCGGAACGCCCCGCATCAACATCACGACCTACTCGATGGCGTCGCGTGTCGACACGCCGCCTCAGCTATTGAGCGCAACAGCTACAGCAGCAGCGGGTGCAGCAGCATCATCCCTGCCATCTTTGGACAGCCGCCACCACCATCACCACCACCGATGGGTGTCACGGCTGCTGATTCAGAACGCCGGCAGAGAAGACTCAGGCAGCTACACGTGCGCGCCGGTTGATTCAGCGCCGGCCGTCGTGCAGGTCCACGTGCTGCAGGGTAAGTGGAGCGTTCAATGGCAAACAATGGCAACTATTGCACTGCAAACGATTGGCCAAAGAAACCAATAGTGGGGGTATAGGTTTTTTACTATCGTAATGGCTGTTGTTGTTGTTGTTGTTTGTATCTGTGTCAGTATTTGCCATCAGCAGAAAAGTTATTAGTACTTGTTGTTGTTGTTAATAAGGTTGTTGTTGTTGCTGTTGTTGTTGATAAGGTTGTTGTTGCTGTTGTTGTTGATAAGGTTGTTGTTGTTGGTATTGTTGTTGTTGATAAGGTTGTTGTTTGCCATTTTCGTTTTACTAAAAAACACAGCAATGTCGAACCGAGATACGTTCAAACAGAATTGACTCACTAACAACAGTGCACAACATTATCATATACCTCTTGCTGAGAACACTAGCTTGTTCTCGTCAGAATCCTCTGATTAGAGCGGCATAAACTTTTGACAGACCCAATATGTTCGTGTCTATATTTTTGTACATCAGGCGGCATCCGTGATAACCACCAGTGACTGAACGAAAAGAAAAACGACTTACTGTCATATGCCTCATATACAATTGTCTAATTAATTTAGAATAATGTGTATACGGTAGGTGTTTGCTCAAAATGAATTGGAAAAATTAACTACTCTGGTAAATTTGGCCCCTTAATCAAAGGGCTGCCAATTCTGGTTGGTAACAATTCGTCATCGTATTGAGCACAGCGCCTGCGCTGCCTTGCTCGAGAGCCTCTAGGTAGCTTTTCGCTTAGCAACTGTGTGATCAGCGAACGAGGTCCACCTAACACTTCAGAAACGCGACAGACCAGAACCTCTGAGAGAGACGCATACCAAAATAGTTTACATCTTGTTCCGTTCCGCTAGTGTGGCAAAGCTTTTGCCTTGCATTCGGGAGGACTGGGTTCGAGACCCAGACCGGCCACTCTTAAATTGGGTTGCATGGTTTCCAATTAAGACAAGGTAAATGCCGGAGTGGATTAAAATTAGCCATGACATGAAAAGACCGTACACGGGCAATAGCTTTACGAAAAATGTAAAATATATATATATATAAGTAATTATTCTGTAATATCTATAGCCATATATGTCGGTTTGCGATTGCATGTGCACCTAGCTAAGGTTATGGACGGGTGTCTCTTCCTGCTCGCATTTTGTATAAAAACGCAAACAGCTGAAATCACGACGGTCCGATATGCACCCAGTGTCGACAAGGTTACCTCAGCCGGCGAACGGCGACGCCATGACGTCGAGGTATCTCTTGTCGAAATAAGCTGTCATCCGGTGTGATCATAATGACGATAATAATAATTATGCTCGTAATAACAGTAATAGCATGTCCGATGATTTTATGGCACAATAAATAAACAAGGTCGACCACCGACGGTTGCAGTACGTTTCTGCAGCCGAACCCCGCGATTTATAGTCTAACTGTTCGAACTGAGCAGGGCAGAGTGGACCGGACCCCTCTGAGGGGTACGGTTCCTGTGAGAGAATAATGCTGTAGATAAACATATGAACTTCGGCTGGGACAGTGCTACTTGGCCGCTAGCAGCCTACGAAGACATGCCACTACCGTGGGAAATAGGAAGGGAGAGAGAAATCAACGGGAAGATAGCATGACGGAGCCTCCCCTACAGCCAACCACCAAGCGGCGTACGGTCATAACCCAGATCAGTGATTACAAGAGCTGATACGACGTATTTATATCTACAACCTTTATATGTGTGCATATATATATATATATATATATAGCTATTACCTTTATCAGCGCACAATTCTTTATTAGTCATATAGCAGGCACACGGCATAAAGTTGCACGAGGAAGGTCTTGCCGTTGATACGATGTGGTACATGTTTTCATCAATATGAAGTCTTGCATCAAAACACAACCCTTGTAGAATGAAAATATCAGAGAATAAATACACTAAGGGTATACAGTATATTCACATTGACTACCTATATATATTGGCGTCATAGCACACATGTTTATTTTCAATTTGTTTGTACAAATAATATTCTTCTTATCAAATTATTTTTTTAAGGCAAGCATTGCGCCTTGGCCTCAATATGTTACGTATCTTCCTCATCAAACATTCACAACAACAAACAGTCAGGTCCTCCAAACTAAGGTGTGATAAATGTGCTGGTTGTACAATTTCATAAACCTGCAGCAATAGTTTCGAGAGTGTTGAGCACGTCCGTCATGATGGTCGTTAAGGGGTTCGATCAACTGCACCCATGACGACGCTCTAATTGAAATGTTTGCCTGAAGAATGCTGTAAGGGGTACGATGCAGTTCGAGTTCTTTTGGCTACGCTTGTCAAAAACAGCAAGGCTTGAGTGACAGCCAGGCTATGGCGTGGCTGCAAGTGCCCGCGGAGAACTTCAGAGAGAAGCGGCCAACGAGGACAAATGCGATCTCTGCAGATAATGCTGGTCCGTCGGGCTAGACTTCATCAAACCATCACGTCAGGAAAATGCCGGTATTGCTTCTAGACAAAGCAGTATTACAACATACTATTTTCCAATTAAACAGGGTATTTCTATTTTCTGCGACAGTCACTTCAAACCCGAAATCTACACGTTCATCCTAAACCACGCGGAGTCCATCCTGATATGGCGATCGGAGGCCCTGGAAGTGCCTGTCGTGTCACACTACCCCTTGCAGGTCACTTTGCTAGGCTCTCTAAGCAGAACATGCTTCGCAAATACGCTAACCTTCAACTCACGTTCCTTTGAGGTCCTAAACACTGTTACGCCTTTAAGATCTCTCTGGGTCCACTTGCGCATCACTGAGTAGCTGAGTTTAAGTTCAAAGCTGAGAGGGCTCCGACCTCCATAAACCTGACGCTGGCCGTGGTCGTCGAGCGTTGTATGTATGTGTCTATGTGTATATATATATATATATATATATTTATAAACAGACCGAGCAATATAGACAGTCTCGACTAGACAGCATACAATCCTTTGCATATCGTTATACAGATCGTTCATGTCTTTGCATATCGCCTCTTTACATATCGTTATGTACACAATCCACACAGGTTAATTGAAAATGTAAACAACCGAGCTGCACTTATATCATCACTATTACGTTGCTGCATTTCTGTGAAAACGGCAAGGAACAGCATGAATCGTCTTTCCTACCTTCCACCATATAGGCGAGACTCTAAGCGCATCCAGATATCGCTATAAAATGCACTTGACGTTCTCGGTCTTTGAATGTAGTGAAAAGCAGACCTAAATAAGATAGCGTTTCCCCACACATATTTCAACCTAAACGTTTTCTCGTCCGCTTGTATGTGCATAGTCTATACGTTTAAAATATCGACCAGGTCCTTTCATTTGGGTCTAGAGCTAGGGCCTTCGACAGCTCTATATCTCTGCCCCCCCCCATATATACCCATATATATATATATATATATATATATATATATATATATTTACATACATACATATGTGCGTAAACTTGTAAGCTTTTTGCATTCTTGTGTAAAACCTCACCAATTAAAGCTTACCTTGGTGGAAAATAAGGACGTAAACTGGCCCACAGTTGATGCCGGAACCGTAAGCAGAATGACCTTAGTCTCAGCGTTGGCCTTGCTGGGCGTACAAATGCAATGCAAGTCTTGTCGAGACTTTTTCAGGACCGACGTAAGCGCATGCGCTACGTGGGTTCTCTGTATATTTTGTGTCGTTTCAAACTTATAAACAAACATGTCGCTTCACACTACTTCTTGAAAAGTTGGGCCTTGGTTTTAACTGCACCATTTGTCATCTCCGCCAGTCTGCTCCGCCACGCATTACTGCAATCGCTAGCGTTAACGAGTAAGTTACTACTCTGCTGTCGTCATCAGCTGATTATATAAGCGTTGATTGAAGTCGAACAAATTGCATTTAGAAAAAAATTGCGGTTACGGGATCCTTTGGAGATAATATTTTAATATTTACTTTGGTTTATGTGCTTTTTATGACTATTTGATAGTACATCTATAATCATAATGAAATATGTCGTATTTATTACGATAAATCAATTAGGTAGGTGACATTTCGCTATGCTATCACAACGTTGATGTGAAGGTAATCTTCATATGAACATGTTACATCGTGATAAATGGTATACATCGATGAATAGCACAAGCAGCACAACTGTCTATAAATACGTCAAAAAGCGCAGTATTTCTATTTTAAGAAAAGTAATTTAAAAGTTCTTAAACATACCATTTATATATATATATATATATATATATACTGCTTTCGATGGCCTGCCAAAAAATTCGTTTATTAGACACGCTTTGCAAACGTTTTAACATAACAGGCCCCCTTTTTAATCTCGTTCATAATATATTAGCGCACAATATAAATTGGATAAAAAACGGCGATCACTATGTACAAACGCCCGTAACACAACCCATCGGGGTAGCCCAGGGAGACTCAGCCAGTTCATTTCTTTTTATTTTGGTATGTAACTGGACTCGCAGACTTACTGCATTTTATGCTGACGAACCTAGTCATTTTAGTAAAATCTCGTAACCATTTACAGTTTTAATCTCAACGAATCTGCGAAGTGGTGCGAAAAAAATAAGCTCGAGATTAACGCTGAAAAGTCACAGGTTTTACGCAGGAGGAGGGTCACACGCGAGGCCAGGGATGATCTGTCAGTATATGGAAAACTACTCAAATCAATTAGCCTTTTCTCGTATTTAGGCGTCACACTATCCCCGGGCTTTCTTCTAGTAGACATATCCAGGAGATACAAGCAAAATCTACGTCTGCAATGTTTTAGTTAAGCAATATGCATGATGTGTACGTGAAAACAGCTACAAATTGCTTTAAAATCAAAGTACTCCCTGCAGCAACATACTGCCTTTCTACAATTGCACCATACCTGACCCTTAGCCATTTAAAAAGTCTAGACAAGTTACGGGCTAGATATGTTAAGCGTGTTTTGCGGCTCTTAAAGTGCGCGTCGGCACACTTGCCTTAGAGATGTGCGGAGAGAGAACACTTACTGAAGACCTAGCTCTAATGACACACAATTTCAGCGCATATTAGACTGTGCGAGCCTATAGAGAGAACAACAATTTAAAATTTGTAGCTGAGAATTATACTCATGGCCTGGCCTTTTGTTCATAGATGAAAAGAAGCCAGCAAAGGAACCGCTCGCTAATCTGCCGAATAACCTAGCACGGGTACCACTATTAGATACGCATGAAGCCAAGTTGTTTAATATTGAAGAATGTTGTTTGTAGCTTTTGCGACGAGTGTCAGTTGGACGCTATCATATATTGTGTGTGTGTGCGGAACGTCCTTCTCATCCAAAGTTAATACATATGTGAGACCAACAAGTCACATGGACACCTGTGGAAAATTAAATCAACTGTCTACCAAACTTGTGGTGAAATAAATGCTGAACAATTATATATATTATATATCATATTTATTCACCATAGTTGTGTATTAGGTAAGTCAAAAGTTCGTCGGCTTTTTACCCGATTTTAAAGAGCCTTATTTATGCAGACAACAGTATTTATTCAATGAGATATTGACCGTTTTGTTCGATAACCTTCGCCCATCGCCTCAGTAGATCCATGATTCCTACTGAGTGAGGTGATTTTTGTAGCCTCCAAAGATTCAAATGTTGTGCCATCAAGGGAGTTCTGGAGAGACCGAACAAGTGATAATCGATGGTGCGAGGTCGGGACTATAAGCTGGGTGCGGCAGCACATCCCAGTCAAACTCCGCCAATTTTTGCCGGGTGGCCAAACTTTTGTGTGGGTCGCCTTATCATGTTAAAAGTGACGCGCCACCTGTTTGACAATTCCGGGCGCTTCGTTGCTACTGCAGCCTTCAAATCATCGAGTTGTCTGCAGTAGACGACGGAGTTGATCGTCTGACCCATTGGAAGCAGCTCAAATACACGACGCCTTACAGTCCCACCAGCAGCACAGCATAACCTTCTTCTATGAATTTCGGGTTTAGGGATAGCTGCGGCCTGAGAACCTCTGGGGACCTAACTTCTTTTCTGTGTTACGTTTCTGTAAGTATCCATTTTTCATCGCCGGTTATCAATCTCCTTAGAAATGACTCATTCGAGTTCTTCCTGGAGGAGTGCGTGACAGGTACGACTCGCCCTTCAAGCTGCCTATCATTGAGGTGTGTGGTAGCCAGATATTCCGCTTGCACGAGAACCTTCATCATGGAGGCGATTCCAAACGGTTCCGTGGGAGACTCCCGTTACATCTTCAATGTCTTTTTATGGTCAAACTGGGTTCGAAGTAACCAGGCTTATGACTTCGTCGGTCTCCACAACGTTGGGTCGTCCTGACCTCGGTTCATCTTCGAGAAAAGTTTCCAGCTTTGAAACGGGCGAATCGCTTTTCGACTGTGGATTTGTGTACTGCGTTTTCGTCCGTTCGCCGTAGACTGCACATATCCTCCGGTTGTTTGCGCTGCACTTATGCCTTCACGGTAGGAGAAACAATATAATGTGTCGAAAATGCGTATTTTTGTTCCCCCATTCAACCGGTATACCGTCGCGCCGCCACGGGTCTGCTCCTGAATCAAACACCCAGCCGCACTCTCAGCGGCCCTGCTGCAGAGCGCGGAATTTCAAAAATGTGGTCCCAGAAAGCCGACGAACTTTTTGACTTACCTAATAGTAGGATTGGATTGACACACATGGTTTGCCACGAACTTATAACAATA
>QVRM01003925.1:0-34250 GCA_003439945.1 Dermanyssus gallinae
CAACACTGTTGACGCGTAGAAGACGGTCGGGTGCCGTCTTGCACCCGACCACCAAGGTGTTCTCCAGAGCCTGCCTTGTCGGCAGCCTTTATGTTGCACGACAGACGTAGCGACAGAAACAGTAGTGAATGTACACACAGTGACACAGCCACCACTAATGGTATTCTTTTTATGACGGACGACATGAGAATATGTGTATATATATAATATATCTTGATGGCGAGCTTTTATCTTTAAATCTAGGGTTTGTCTTAGGGGTGTGTCTAGCCTTATTTTCAGACTAGTGTTCAGCGCTCTTTGAGTTTATCGATCTTTCCGTCTCTTCCCAACAGCGCGCAACTCCTCCAGGTTCGAGAGGTGTGAGAGACCTTTTTTTTCAAAAACATAAAACGGAGTAAGCATTTAGATTTCCAAGTCTGCTGCACCATCCGCTGACGTCAACAAGTTTCCTGCGAAGTGCACTATACAGCGCCGTATTAGTACCCGAAGCGCTCCAAACTTTGATATAATCCGCAGCTACTAATTAAATGTCCGGTCGTATAGACTCGTCGCGGTGCTTCGTTGAAAGACGAAAGAGCTCGTATTTGTTCGCATTGAGGGCTAGGCCGGACCACACTTGCAAGTCCCTCACCATCTTGACATTAACTTGGACCGTTGCCATGTCTCCTGTAATGTTGCGTCATTGAAGTACCACGGTCGAAACTTCAATCGAAACTGCGCCTTTGGTTCAGAAACACCGAAAAGAGCTGGTTTACGGGCTTGTTGTATTCCACACATCGATTTGGAACGTTTGAACATACTAAAATATTTGGGAAACCTTTAAAGAAATCTTTTGAACTAAATGGTGCCACCAGGCTGAGAGGCTGCTTGTTCTTCGCGTTTGTAGAGTGCGTGCCTATAATATATATCTCAACGCGACGTGAAGTTGGCGAGAACAACCAGGCATTAATGCTCCTCTTGCTGAGCGTTTAAGTAAGCTACAACTGTTTTCTGCTGGCGTGTTGCCCGTTCCATCTCTGTTGTTTGAACAATTTTCTCTGAGCAGCAGTTATTGAGAGCAGATAATAAACCATACCTCTGAGAGTCAGCGGTCATGCTGCCAAAAGAACAGTTGGGGGAACCCTAGATATGCCAACATGTTCGGTCCTCGGTGTATTAGAGATAGGTTTCACGATGATTCCAAGTCCGCAGGATCCATATTGATACCCCATAATAAAAAAAAACTCGTTTTTTGTTTTTATTATCATACCTATTGTTCTTGCGGCAGCACCCGTCAACATGGAACGTATAGAGTGGAGCGTATTACGTGCCGACATCATCATTGTTTTTTTTGTCCATTTGCGGGCGAGGGCCTGGCACACCTTAAAAGAAAGAAAATAAGCAAACGGACAACAATAATATACACAAAGAGCACTGACACCAACGACTATGCCGACAGTGACAACAGCAGCACAAACAACGACAACAATAGCAAAAACCACAACAACAACAATCGAAAGAAATCTTCGGGCCTAGTAAAGAGAGGCGACTTGCTAAAGCCACATTCGGGTGCCGAAAGGGGTACGAAAAAGGGGAGCAGGCCTCTATCGTTGGTCTGCCAAGGAGGCGACCCGAGGGGATTACTATGAATAGGCAGACCGTACCGGCGCTGAGACCCCTGTCGTCGCTGGTCACCGACCCTCATAGACGAGTCAGTGGCTGGTGGCTGTTCGGGGCCCGATATTTAGCTACCATTCAACAGTCCTGACGACGACGACAGCAATAACGATGAGAAAAACGAAGACGACGACAACAACAACATCATGACTCCGTGCCGATTTACGCGTATTTCCGACGCTGTAGGGGTAAGCCCGTCGGCGCCACTCCCGACGCCTAAGCGGATCCATCATGGCGGTGATTGTACACGATGCACACGACGAGTAAAGGATTGCACGTAAGAGTGCTGTAAGCTCGGCTGCACGACTTCTCGACATGCCTGGCCCGCTTTTGTAGCACGCTTATACATATCTGCACGGGGGGGGGGTATTATCTCAATAATGTATATATATATATATAGAAGAGAAGTGGCCACATGAACGCAGACCGCCGGTCGAGAGGACCTTCTGGCCCCGCAGCTGCCCTTCGCAGCGGCGGGGAACCCCTGCGCTGGAGTGGGTCAAACTCCCCTTCGGGGGGGGGCGCGTAATATTCTGGTGTGTAACGCGGAATCGCGAGGTGAACGCGTCTAATCGGTACGGCAAAGTAGTGTGGTACCCCCATTCCGAACCTCGATAGGAGGGAGGGTGGGGGAGCTGCTGGCCTTCTATTCGGGCTGGTGCACTCCCGTCATAGGCTCGCGCGTATTAAATCGCGGGCGGCGGGATGTAAGTATTTCTCTCTTTTAGTACATATATATATACGTTATTGTAGGTCATGCTTAACTGACGTCACGTCATCCCTTAATGATATATTATAAGTTGCTTCGGCAAAGAAATAAGAAATATGTTCACGCTGTTGTGCAATTATTGCTAAGTTTGCGAGAGTGTTTGACGAGGAAGATAAGTTCACTGCACAAAAAAATTTCCTCTTAACTTTTCAAGACTTTACAAAGCTTTCATATACAATGTAGTTATTAAGTTAGACCCACTACGTCCGCATACAGGGGTAACGCAGAAGAATTTAAACCCGTCTCAATTTTTTTTCTATGCGGTTGCATTATTAAGTTCAGTGCAGGCTTAAGTGCTTTCATATGGCAACAGTGTGTTTTATTTTAAAAGCTCTGTCTAAATTCTGCGGGATCCGGTGGGACTTTAATTTTATGGAGGGTATAGACAAATGCAACCAAAGTTATTTAGTTCCAAAATGTTTAACAGCAGCAGAAATAACGCTGACATATGAAGACATATGAAGCATGCACAATAATAGCATCTGCTCGTGCATGGAAGAATCCTACAAGCAGGCGCACACACGTGGCTCCGTTACCACAGATCGAGTGATAATAACCATGTTGCGTTAGCAGTGATCCTCGGAGTACAGCGGAGCGAGCGGTGCTTGTGATGCCACCTCTTGCTCAGAACGTGGCATTTAACAATCTGGTGTGCCCGATGCAGGCTATCGCCAGCATCAAGGATCTAGCGAAAAGTTGGAAAGAACGTCGTCAATTGACACATTAAAATATGCGATCCTCGGCTTAACGCCAAAACTGGACATATAGTTAAATCGGTGTGAACATTCAATTTATTTCGCAAGTGATTTGCATTTACAAGATGGTTGAGGAATGTGCGCGTGTATAAAGTTAATGCAGAATATCTTGCATATATAAATATTGTAATGCAGAATATTGGCAATGCGTCTTACAGCTGGCCGCGTGATAATTATTATAGCTCATTTCTGCGGACAGAACTAGAAAATGAGCAATCTCTCAAATTATGGCGCTCCGCCACTTACCTTTCTATCAATTCGTTGTAGTAATAGTAGTGAATTTGGTGACACATATTGAGCTATATTTTTTTCAGTTTAAAGCCTTGCACTACTGCAAGCGCTTTCTGGCGATTGCTGCTATCGATCCAAATGCCTGTTAGGCCTTATATGCAGCGTGAGGCTAGCGGCATCTACAGTTATGCATGCTTAATGTATTTATGGTATGTTCTGTTAGACTATCAGGTCACGGACATGGAAATATGAAATTTTGTATGAATTGGTATGATGGACAACAGGATGGCAATAGCAACACAGGGAGTTGTTTGCTGTTCAGTGGTTCAGTTAAATATGCGAACCTAGATATTTGCAGAAAAACTAAAAGTACGACAATTGTTAAGAGGCCATACGTGTCACGGGCGTTGCGAAGATCCAGAGCATCCTAAGGGTAAACCTTTTTGGTGTTTTAGCTGTGCAATATAAACGGCAAGCGGCACCGGGTATGTGCAATCTGCGGACGTCGTCTGTAAGACGTATTTGAGGAGTGCAACGGTGCCGGCGATTACCATAATGGATCTTTGGAAGTGTTGTTCCGTAATGAGATCGAGCAGACGACACGAAGGAAGATGAAGAAAGAGAAAAGAAAACAGTCAAAGAAGACAAATAAGAGGACGGGGGGGGGGTCAAAAGCGTCTACGATACCAATAGGAGCAAAAGAAACAACAATGATGGTAAGGTAATGATTTGTTTCGTGTCGCAGAATGAGGTAAGGAACACCATTCTCAGCCTTGAGTGTTTGCCTTCGGTCTAGTACGCCGTCATGCTACGCCAGCGATTAGTGCTAGTTCGGCGAGCGTTCACTGTTCGTCCGAATGACATCATCATTAGTAAGAACATTGACTGGCTATGTTTGATTTTGACATTATATATATATATATATATATATATATATATATAAGCTAAAACGGTAACGATTGCCACGCTATTTACTGCTTGTAAACTTGCTAAGCGTGACGACGTGATCATACGTAAAATTATAATGACAACAATAGAAACACTCGTGACTTTTATAGTTATAAAAATACTCGTTATCAATACAAGTGTCATTACTACCACTGAAGGACGGACACCATCGCTGTTATTATTATTATTATTATTGTTATTGTTATTATTATTATTGCGTACACCGCAACCAATGATACGATACATTAGGTTCGACAAAGGTGCTACCAGACAGATCGATAGGGACGTGTAAATCCAGAGGCAGGCTGTCGATTCGGGTCTCGCGGGCGCGCGCGCGGGTCTGTGGGTAATTACCCTGTGTCTGGTTGGGCAGGCTCGACGGTTAGGTGGAGTCGAAGCTCTCCGACAGTGGGATTCGTCCTCTGTCGACGTCCTCGGCTACCTCGAAGCTCTCGGTGCCCGATCTGAACGTCGCGGCCGACCCCCCGAAGACCTCCTCCTACCTTACCGACCGGCTGCTGAGATGGTGATGTGTAGCGTCGTCGACAATGGCTTAAGTAGCCTTGGGCCACAGCGGCGGCGGCGGCTGCGGCGACGACGAGTCACCAGCACAAACGCTGCGAGGGTGGTTACAGACGATGACGACGACGACGACAATGAAGACGCATCAGCGTCTACTGGCATATTTGATGGCGCCGCTGCTGCTGCCGCTGCTGTTGATGGTGTTGAAGGCCGCCGATTAGGAAGGACGACCCGAATAACGGACAAAATGTACCGGAGTGACTGCGAAGTGAATGAGTTTGGCCGGAATAAGAGACGCCCGCCTCGCTAGGGCTACTTGCCATCTGTAGGTAGTAGTGCCGCCTTATAGGGGTAACGCAAGATGATGACTGCCGAGACAGAGATTTGTCTGTTCGTCGTTGCCAATGCTGGTGGGTTTACTTGGCAGGTGCAATGTGTGGTGTAGAAACCTCGTCCAAGGAAGGACCTGCCGTTTGACGAGGTTCGAGATGCGCTGACAAGTCGACACCACTGGTAGATGAACTTGTCACTGGGCAAGTCCGGCTAGACCTAAACTGTTGTTATAGTATGTTGTAATGGACACGGTCGTCTATTCTCATTGCGAGAATAATTAATTCATAAAACAACAAGACCAACAATGCAGTATACGCCTAATTCAAATGATAATCATGATTCACTGCAAGAAGAACGGCAATAAGTCTAAAAATTTCACTAGCAAACAGTTTTGCAATTACGCTGGTGTCATATCATACATGCCGTTGACTTACCGAACGCTGAGACAAGACCAATAGACCCCGACCCGTCTCGCAGAAAATCGATTACTAGACGACTTGAATGTTTTTTAATAATAAGAGAGAAAAAATACTTTTACGCACACCTGAGACGGATAGGGCAAAACTCGATGCAAACATCGTTGGTATAATGTCCACTAAAACCTCTCAATCACTTTAAGACCTGTTAACATAAGGAGGTGCTGGTACGGTTCCTTAATATTTCTTTAACTTAAAAACTTTTGAGTGGTATCCCACTCACTCCTATATTCTTATTAACTAGTATCTACTGCTCGCCCGGCTCACTAATTTTAAAATTGGGCACGTTAGGGAACTTAGTAGAGTACTGTCGGCGCCAGAAGCAGGGAGGGTGACGCAAAGAAGTAATTTTCAGTAGAGATGGCAGGCTGGTTGGACATTTTGGAGAATACTGGCTGGGTTAGACACAACCCGAAAGCGCCGCCATATTATGAAAGGCCCTCGGATCAGACGACGGCAGAAGCGATAACGAGTGCAATCTCACTCGGTAAAGTGACGAAAGGCAATCAACAGAGCACCACGGTAGAAAACGCACGGGACGGATTTGATCATGAACGAAATTACGAAAGATACGCTGGTTCTCGCACCATGCTGTCAAGCTCTATTTAACAAATGCTTAAACTGGGGAAATTCCACCGTCCTGGAGGAAAGCGATCTTAATAGTCATTGTCAAAGAAACAGGAGTAGCTGTCTGCACAAGATATTTTTAGGAAAGATAGCAAAGAGACAGGGGTCTTTTAGAAGAGAGGATGGTAATACCAAAAGAGCAGCGCGGATTTAGGAAGATCAACTCACTCCGCAATTGTGGAGCTGCTTGGAGCAATATGGGATACGCTGTCCAGGCCGAGGGGTTGTTTGTATGCTGTGTTTGTGGATTGAAAGACGGCGTTTTGAAATAGCGCCAAGGGATAAGATAGTTGAAGAACCAGCGCCACATATGGTACTCCACTAATATGACATAAGGTGGGACGGGACAAATTGCGTTTAATTAGCGGCGTGAGGTTTTTCTTTCTTAACAGGGTTTTCGCCCATCGACTAGGGGCAGGCCTAGGGTTGTCTAAGTACTGGAAGATGCTGACGTACACACTGCTGACGGAGGATCAGCAAAGAGGAGGAAAACGTGTGCCTTTTTAACATTTATATTTAACATAACATAACATCACTTTATTTCACATAAAAGGATTGGTATCAATATACATACTTCTGTAAGACAATCGTAATTAATCACCAAATAGGCGAGCACATTTGGATTATCATGGGCCCATTTGGCTATACGCCAAGCAAACAGTCCGTTCACGAATTCACCGCGGGCCACGGCTTTTGAGGTGATTGATCGTTGACCTCCCTAGGTTATTGGAGCGTACATCAAAAAAGTGTCCTAACAAGTCACATTTTCGTAATTGATGTAGAACAGATAAGTTGCATATGCGGCAATGGCGAGGCTAAATTCGTAAGATTGACATTGAGATTTATAGAAAAGCAACAATGAGGAACTCTGAATGGGCGGGTTAACTGGGTGGGAGATCGACATCTAACTTGCATGACTAAATTGCATGATGTTCTGTGCAGCGTGGATGGTTTTCATGAATCATAGGACGGTTGTCTATGCAGGCAATGCTGAAGCGAATGTGATTGATACCACGCCGTGGTATGTCCGGCGGTTTGGTCTATAGCAGAACTAGTAAAACGCTAGATTGATGGTTGACGGCTCGACAGACTTGATGTAACATAAACACATTTGCCCAGCTCGGAAGTTAATAAAATAGATAGATAAATTATTTTGTGTGTCCAGATTGGCTATGCCACGGTGCCTATGAAGAGATACCAGAAAGAAGCCACAAAGCGGCCAATATCAATCACACTGTAACAAAAATTAAGCTCATAATGCAATTCCCAGCACAAGTGGCTGGTTAACTTTAACATAAAGATAAAACAAACTAAGTCCACGCTTTGTTCGTAGACTTTGTTATACCAACAGATAGAGCAAAATCGAACATATAATATCTAACATAGGACTAGTTCTGACTAAGCCAGCTTCCACAATACATAGACAAAATATGACACGAAAAAGTATGCGATTTAGCTAGAATCAACGGGTCAATTACTGTTCAAACTGAGAAACTATATATATCAAATAAATCATCCTATGTCACTTTATGGCCTTATGTACTGTGTGTTGTACTGCTAAAATTATCTATTACATGCATAGTTAAATGCACGTGGTTCCACGAATCAAAAATGACTTGGCGCTCGATCCACAGATGAAAAAATGACTTTTCGTTTAGCACACCACGTCACGATTCATCAGATCGTAATTCGTCTATGTACTTTTGGTACAGCTTTTGAGTCTCATTTGCTAGAATACGGCGTTCATCCATCTGTGCACGCAGACACCACTTTTCGTCAGTTATATTCGATTTTTAGCACCGCTACGAGCTGCGTAGGTTGTAACGGTTTAGACAAAACAGAGGCTTGTACCGAACCTCAAGCCAAAATGTAGTCATCAGGCCTGACGTCGAGTCTGCTCAGTGCGCAGTCATTACACGGCACTGGCTTATTGTCCTGTGTGTAAAATGAACATGCGTATTTGTTGTTCAGTAGAGCTGTTCTCGAGGTCTCGACCCTCACGACCCTGGTCCGAAACTATTTCGTTCGCTATCAGATTGGCGCTATGATTAAATTGCTTGAATTCTACATTATGCCTCTTGTCCGCTCTGAACGCAAAGCCTGTGACGAAATCGTCCAGGTAGTCAAGCTGTCTCTTTGGCCGCGCCACCATAGAACGCACTCGAATCGCTATCGATTACCCTGGCTTTTTCTTATTGCCAGTTGGGCCTGGCTTACAGGGTTCATTGGCTTTCCATCGATGTCGTCTTTTTATCTTGTCTGTCGTTCCTGTCCGGCTGCCTTATCTTTGCGTGTCTGCCGACTATCACGGCTCTGCATGATCATTGCTCACTTCGCCTGGCCTACCGCGATGAACTAAATGATCTGGCTGGACCACAGTTGACTATCGTGCAGGATAGATGAAGTACTTTCTCCTCGCCTATCTCGCTCAATGGCTGACTGTATCTAGGCCCTCCCTTACTCTAGTACGCCGTCCACGTTCTCATCTACTCATCGGGCATTACTTGCGGTTCCTCCTGCCCGCTCGATGCCGATTAACATCTTTTTTTTTTTTGGCATCACCTCATGTTTTTATTCTATAGTATCATTTTATACTGTCGGCATCACGTGTTTGTGTCGTTGTGGCCTTTCTATATCTACTTTTGTTTTTGGTTCTCGGACATTTAACGGACGCTTGGTGTATTCCTTTTCTAGACACCAATAAATGAAGCGTGTCTGTACTAGCCAATCGGTAACCGTATTTCGAGCAAGTTACACCTCTTTACCCGCTTCGAATGATAGTCCGTCCCTGCTATCACAAACGGATAGTCATCCCTGCCGTGCCTTCTGGGCCAGGTAACCTTATAGCTAACGGAATTCATGGTTACGTATACAACTTGATCAACTGCATAGGTGCAAATGGGAAGTCCGATTACATTAGTTGACTTATTAGTAGATTAGTTGACACCTTCGTACGGCGCTCGTCATCTCTCCGTCTCTTCCCACTGGCTAAGTGGGAACTTCTAAAGCACGTCTCAACTAGGTTAGGTGGTACACACTTACTCACTGATTTCGGTATGCTAGTCCAAACACTGATCTCGAACTTTTCTTCCCTAGGCTATTCGGCAGCATAATTTGCCCTCCTCTTATCATGGTTACATATTTCTCGGTCATTTTGTGTATGACTGGTGGCGATTGTTCATGACGCAAGCATGTACGCGCTTTGCTCATATCTTTGTCTGCTGGCAACTAGCCTGCTGCTAAATATATTCCCTTAACCTAGCGGATGTGGTATTTTCGTTAAAGCAGCTACGACTCATTGGCAATTCCTACGCCTCTCCTGACACGGCTCTGTTTTTCAAACGGTAGCCTCAAAAGAAAATCAACCGGCAGGTTGTACGCAGCTCCCGCTTTGCATTCAGCTTCAAAACTATGACCCGTATGTACGAACGCGCCGACGTTTTGCATTCTCCGAGCAGTGCCTTCAGCCCTCGAGTATTGGTTTTTGTCTTGAGCCTCCTTCCCAATAGGTAACCGTACAAACTCTTACAGCAACTACATAGAATAGCACTTTTCCTAAAGTGTTGCTTACCTTCTTCTTTAACTATTCAAATGCCTCTCTCCGTTTTTTTTTTTCTGCGATTGAAAATCGCTTTTTTCTACAAAAGTCGTCGAGTGGTCGCTACGATTTATCCTTAACGAAAAGATAAATACTCTATTTTATTTGTCGGCTTAGCCATTATTCTTGTGGATTTTACGTTGTCTTCTGCTGAACTAACTTTTTCTGGACCTATTTCGCCACCTACAAAAGTTATTCTATTTGTGACCCGCCATGTAAAAACCGCTAATTTTCCTTGCACGTCACGTAGCCGTCGATCGTTGCTCCCGCAAATCTTCAAAAAAAAACTATATTATCAGAATAGATTGATACGCCCTTTAGAACACTCTAGAGATTGCTCAATATTCTCTAAAACACCGCTGACGCTGAGGCCAGTCTGCAACACTAATTGTAGTGAGACCGTTGGATCTCGCGGCCGGTTATTTGTAGTTATCTTATCTGATGGCACCCAGCTTTGAGAACCATTTCTTCCTCCTATAGTGATTAGTAACTATTCTAAGAATATAGTAGAAAATTGTCTGGCTCTATGTCTTTACTCACTTTTGAGAGATCAACGCATAGCCACGTCTCAGCATCTTTATTTTCTACTACTACAACTTTTGACGATAAGCACGTCGATGTTTCTATTGAGTCTAATATATGTCGCTTTCCTAGGAATTCTATTTCCGTTCTTCTCTTTCAAACACTGACGCGAGAGGATTAAACGTTTTGTTAACTGTGTTTTCCGTTTGCTTAAGCTCTATTTAAGCTGTATTTCCTCACTTTCCTAAAATCATAATGAACACTTCTTCGAGCTTTACTGTAAATTCGAACGCCAGAAAATGCACTTTCACAAGCTTTGGTAATCTATGACCTAACTCAATCACTGCGCTTGGGACCCATTGCCCCAGCTGTCTCGTCCACACGACAAATACCCGGTACTCGAGCAACCTCCTTATATGGAATCAACATTATATTTTTCAGAACATTGTTTTTTTCCGTTCTGTTTCCCCTAAGTGCTACTTGAATCGGATTAATGTATGCTAGTCTATCCGGCTTTATGTTATGTCGGTTTACCATACATAGTTACTGCCGCGCCACTTCCTCTGCTGACGTCTGCCAGGGTCTGTCTTCTTCTGCGTTAGCGACACCAATTTTCAGAATTACCTTATGTGCACTTCACGAAGCATCTGTTCGCAGCGTGCTAGGTTTTGTTTTGTGTTGTAGAGGTGGAAGAGGTGCTTTACGCACACCCTCCGTTATGTTAATGGAGGGTAGTGTGGGACTAAACGCTGGAGGAGAGTATAATAATACTCGATCCAGCGTCAGCGTGCTAGGCTGCGCAGCGGCTGCTTCCGCTATCTACCCTGACCTCACTTCTCTCGGACCGGCATACGAGTATGCCCTAGTTGGCATCATCGGACCTTGATAGTTATTGACTATGTTGTGTCTTGTGTGTTCGTATTGTACTTGACCTAATCTATAGGATACGGTCCGTCAACTTAATGGCTTTTTTCGAGAGAGCGAGAGTGTTCTCCCGTAGCAGCAACTCTTACGATCAACAGGCTCTTTATCGCTATCTAGTCCAACTCACTCAAAAGCACACATCGATATCAGGTCGCCGTCGATTGACCGCAAATTGTACTTGTCTCTTCGGCAGTTGTCTTCGACAAAAATCCTATCCTATCATGCTGTCAAGCACAGTGCGTATTGTCAATCAATGTGGTACTAAATATATGGTGATCCGATGATCCATGGTTGCAGAGTACTTAAGGTTTGCGGGCAGGCATGTAGAAATCGAGTGCACGCATACATTGCCTACTCCATAAATCACTTGTCATAGCTCTAGACGTACACACTATTAACTATATTACATTAGCTGGTCGAAGGTGCCCTTGCGCCGGCGGATTCGGCAGAATCGATAGCGTTGGCAGAGATTTCGTTGCACGTCTTGAAATATGTCAAGTATTGCTTAAATGCGGCCTCAGCAGCGGAGGTTATCCTGGTGTTCAGCACTTCGGGTGACTTGACCGGAGTTTCACAGACGGAGTCTTTAGGTGATGCTAAATAAAAACAATAGAAACTTGTTAAATCGGGCGGTCCGATGTTTAAGCGATCGACCCTCCAAGGTTAATCCACCGATTCTCGAAAGGCACGTTGGGAACATCGCGTACGGCAGCGGTGGAGCGCTATGGCGCTTCGTTATGCTGAAACCACATGTTTTTGCGAATACCTTCTGGTGCACCTTCCAACGGTCCTGGTAATGTTTTTGCTCAGAACTATATGGTATGTTTCCTCATCCAATATCTCAAGAAGTATGCATGTAGGGCCTACGAGGTAGTTGTTTACCATACCAGCCTACACATCATCGTTTGTTCTCGCTTACTCAGCAATGGGTGTCGCTCCGGCTGCTGCTGATGATGATAATAATATTAATAATATTAACGAGGATACACATTCACACCTCACAATTGTATTGTCCTAACACAATAATAATAATGCGCCCCCGTCTGCCAGCCCTTCTCATGTCTGCAATGCGGCCACCTGTTGGCTCTGATGGTCTACACCCGTTAAGTTGTCTGAAAAGTTCCGGCAGAATTACAAGACACGCTGAACTTAACGCCATAGTTAGAAGAGCTCTTAAAAGAGCAGGGATACCATCTACACCCGAGCCGGATGGTCTTAATGGCAGCAGTGAGCTGCGGCCTGACGGGGTCACCATGCCACTGTGGTCACCCGGAAAAAGTCTTGTATGGGATGTAACGATTTCATGCACGGCGGCCTTATCGTATTTACGCCACAGCGCCATTGAGCCGGGATGGGTAGCAGAGCGCGCGGATTCTGAAAAACGAAGAAAGTGTCTCGAGCTATGTAGAAGCTACCACTTTATACCCATTACATTAGAGACGCTCGGCCCCATCAGCTCAAATACAGCAAACATTCTGATATCGGAAAACGAATAGCAGACGTTACGGGCGATCGACACGAGGCCATGTTTTTGAGACAGATGATGTATTTGGCCGTTTGTAGAGGAAATGTGGCTTCCATCATAGGCGCCATGAATTGACAGAAAGCGACCAAAGCAGGATGAACTTGGCATATTAATTAATAATAATAAATCTGGCGGACGCTAAGGAGTGCGGAAGTGCGCATATCCAGCTCCGAGGAAACACGTCTGTTTCTCATGTGTGTGCAGTTGGTAAACCCAGGAAGTAACATACCAGAGTGATGCCTGTAACTCAGTGATCAGTTTAGTGTACTGTGTGTGGCCATGCGACAGAGGCACGAGCAGCCATGAGGCTGTGAAGATCTACACGACATGGTGAAGCAAAACGAAACCACCCGCGTAACGGCTCGTAGGATTCAAGCGGCATGCCGCTGCCATTCAAATTCGAATTCTAACGGCTACTCAACTAAATTTTGATGTTATGTCAACAACTCATCGCGCCGACAATGAAAACGACGCTTTCCTTTGGAAAGGCAAGGCATGAGAAGTTGATAGCCACAGCCAGGCCAGCAACCACTTTGTTTCACTGGAGAAGTAGCACCAATACGAAATGATAATAATAATAATAATAATAATAATAATAATAATAATTTTTTTTGAACAAGGGTTTATTTTATCAATATGTACATGTATTACAGTTACTTACATATCACTTAAATAACATGTACAATATTGCATATAGTATTCTTATTGCTTGAGTGTCGGTGACCACTCAGCATCATCTTGGCGTTGCCTCTCTGTAATTCCAATGACACTCTCTGTCGGAGGAACGCGGTCGATCTAGGCTCCGCTGTGGTCTCAAATGGCTTCTTTTCAAGCTCTTTTGCCAGTTTGAGTGCATCCTTGCCCCAAACGCCAGATGACTCGAGGCCGAACGCTATTACAACGTGGTCTTCAAGAAGATGCGCGTATAGGCGCCGTTTGTGCATCTCCCGTTGGTGGATAATGTGGCCGACGCCCGCGTTGGCTAGTGCACGGTAGCCGAGGGCGTACGTGTCTGAAACAGTTACGTCCCACGCCAGCGGCCGATTATGGTCCCAGTCTTGGCTGGTAAGGCCAGCCGGTCGACGCTTGTTGTAACTTTGCAGTCCACTAGGCTCAAGCGTGACGCGGTAGCCGGCTTGCCTGAAAGCGCGCCCGGGGATGTCATTGATGGCATCGTGGCGGCCCTGCGTGAGCCCGGCCAGCTTAGTGCAACTAAGCCAGTGCAAGCCGCGTTCATCCACCGTTCCACCACACGGACATTCCTTCCTCTCAAACATGGCAATGCCAAGTGCTAACACGGTGCTAAGAAGATGGAAAGAAAAATAAATCATATGTATTAAATGTTTCAGTGCTGCGTACACGGGCTTTCAGCCTTACGAACTACACGACTATAATGTTGTAATACACATAAGATACTGTAAATAAAACGCACTTAAAAAAAAAAAAATCTGAGACCACTGGCGGCACGGAACTGGTCATCGGTAAGCTTACTGCCGACTAGCTCGGACGGAAAGACGTCGAGCCACGCTCCAGCGGCGTCGGATGAAACCGCTTTCAGTCTAATTCCTCAGATGGACGACCAGACTGACGCGCATCCCAGATCCGAGCGGCGTCTTGTCGGTGGCTGATGAGTCCGCCGGCAGTAGCGGCCACTGCAGAGGCGCAGCTGTGCGACGAAGCAAGGAAAGCGGGTAAGGCAAGGTCCGTGGCCGAACGAATGCCCATTCCACCCAGCCGGACCGGTAAGCTTGCCTGCGTCCATGCTTTATCATCAAGCGTTAGGTCAAGGATATTTTTGCAAGGCTCTCCTCACCTGGTCGTCGAGGTTCAGAGTTTTTGACGGTAGAAGGAAGACAGGTGAGGTCCGTAGTACATACAGGACCTTTTGCACTCCCATTGCGTGTCGGAGCAGGAAGTAGGCTTGATGTCTATCGAGATGGCCCAGCCTCTGGTAAAGCCGGGAAAGTTGTTCTCCCTTCTCGGCTAGTACCGGACCGATCATGTCGGGAAACACCGCCGTACCCAGCAGGTCCAAATAATAATAATAATAATAATGACTAGCCAACAATACCACATTACTCGAGATGCCACCGAGAACGACTCGGAGATGGCTTTACCGCTCTCCCAGACACCATATGCTTGCAACTACTGTGGACGAGCCGTACGATCATCTAAGGGCCTGAAAATTCACATAACACGAAAACACTCTCTAGCTCCTTGTCGAAGCCTTCATTCGGATAATAATCCGGGACCGAATAACCAGATAACCATTACATCAAACACCGACACCCAACCTGACTCGAAATTATTAGTACAAGCCTTATCACATGCCCGCAGAAGTTTAAGGCTTGCCAGAATCATACCTCGTGGGCCTAGAGAAGTCTGTACTACAGCATATACGGCAGCATTAAGCAACTTTAATACAAAGCTCAATTTGAAAGTTGGAATAATCTTATGATGCTTCCATCATTGATGTTTACACTACCTCACCAAAAAATCAGGAGAAAACACTTACTAAAATCATTAAAAGTAATGTAGCGGAAATAGACTTTCGAACACTTCAAAGTCTCGCTGATTCGACCGTACCTAGCACGATCGGCAAGAGGTCTCACTTCACCAACGACCAATACAGCGTGCGCCAGGCAGAGATGAAATTAGCAGAGGGCGATATTCGCTCTGCTGCTCGGTCGCTACTCTCCTCAGACACATTGGCACCACAAAATGAACATACCGAGTCTGAACTACGTAGCAAACAGCCAGTTAGTCCACCCGAGTGTCAAGAACAGTTAGACCTTCTGCAACAGCCCGCCACTCTAGGCCTGGATAAAATTGAAGCACCTCTCGTCTTAGAGACCATTCGATCTTTCCCTTTTGCAAGTGGAGCCGGTTTAGACGGCCTACGGCCTCGACATCTTTGGGACATGCTTAGCCAAACGATTCCATCCTCAGAGCGTCTTCTGGAAGAGCTAGGCATTCTTATGGCTAGAGTGCTCAATGGGGTTTTGCCATCGTTCTGCCAACCCGTTTTTTATGGCGCAAGCTTAACTGCCCTTCGAAAGAAGGATAATTCCATCAGGCCCATAGCATGCGGACTAACTCAACGAAGACTGGCTTTAAAGATCGCGATGACTATGAACAAACGGACCATAGCTGCGGTTTCACCCCATTAAATGGGTGTTGCCATTAGAGGAGGAGCAGAGGCTACTGTACACGCTACACGCGCTTTTCTGGAAACAAAAGGTCCGACAAAAGTACTAGTCAAACTAGACTTTCAAAACGCGTTCAACACAATAAGAAGGGACAACATTTTCAACAAAGTAAAGAGAAAAGCTCCACGACTCTATCTAATGATATGGCAGGCTTATAGAGATTTCTCAATCCTCGCTTGGAATGCAGACACGATCATAGAGTCGCAAACTGGCATTCAGCAGGGAGACCCATTGGACCAGCTTTGTTTTGCCTCGGCATTTCTGATCTGGTATCTATCTTACTGAGCCCTCTCAATGTCTGGTACCTAGACGACGCTGTCTTGGGAGGTCCCGCAAATGTCGTGGCGAGGGATTTGCAGGCTATACTGAACTTCGAGGAACCGGGAGGACTGACCCTCAACGCGGCCAAATGCGAGGTTTTAGCAGTCGGAGGTACATCTCAAGATCAAGCGCAGGCCATACAAACAATCATAGAAGCACTTCCTGGGATACCTCGTGTAACTCAGGATAACCTAGATGTTCTAGGTTCTCCTGTAATGCCAGAAGGAATTCCACGCGCTCTTGATGCCAAACGAGAAACCTTGGTGAAGATTCGCCCACGACTGACAAGTATGCACCCGCAGGTGGCTCTGTGCCTTTGGAGACTCAGTCTTGGTTCACCAAGATTTGTCTACCTGCTACGAACTTGCAAGACTCTAGAACACATGGAAGGCCTTGCAGCCTACGACGAGACTACCAGAGACATTCTAAGCGTAATACTAAACATTGACTTAGAAGGAAACACGTGGAACAGAGTGGAACGCCTTCCTATCGGAAACGGAGGCTTTGGAATAAGAAGAGCGACAGATCTAGCTGCAGTGTGCTATGCTGCAATAGTGGCGGATACCACAGTCAGAAGTCAACTTGACCCCGCCCTCTGAGAGAACACGTGAGTCAAAATCTTCTCGACGCTTGCAAAACTAAGAAGTCCGCACGAGATATAACAGATAGCCTGACATCAGCAAGAGAGCGTGCCGTCTTTCTAGCGGCTCAACATCCCTTCAGCGGGGGCTGGCTTCAAGCGCTGCCCTTCTGTCAGCTTGGCACCATGCTGGACCCAAACTCTTTTCGCATGGTGTCAGCCCTTAGAATAGGCACCCCCGTCTGCCAGCCCTTCTCATGTCTGCGATGCGGCCAACCTGTTGACTCTGACGGGTTACACCCGTTAAGCTGTCTGAAAAGTTCCGGCAGAATTACAAGATACGCTGAACTTAACGCCATAGTTAGAAGAGCTCTTAGAAGGGCAGGGATACCATCTACCCCGAGCCGAATGGCCTTAATGGCAGCAGTGAGCTGCGGCCTGACGAGGTCACCATCCCGCTGTGGTCACACGGAAAAAAGCCTTGTATGGGATGTAACGGCTTCATGCACGGCGGCCTTATCGTATTTACACCACAGCGCTGTTGAGTCGGGATGGGTAGCCGAGCGCGCGGATTCTGAAAAACGAAGGAAGTATCTCGAGCTATCTAGAAGCTACTACTTTGTACCCATTACACTAGAGACGCTCGGCCCCATCAGCTCAGGTACAGCGAAAATCCTGAAAGATATCGGAAAACGCATAGCAGAAGTTACGGGCGATCGACGCGAGGCCATGTTTTTGAGACAGATTATGTCTTTGGCCCTTTGTAGAGGAAATGTGGCTTCCATCATAGGCGCCATGAATTGATAGAAAGCGACCGGAGCAGGATAAACCTGGCATAAACGTTCATACCTCACAATTGTAATAACTGAATGATAATAAATAATAATAATAATAATAATAATAATAATAATAATAATAATAATAATAATAATAATAAAATATAATGAAACTATAAGTTTAATATTAAAAAAAAAAAAATAATAATAATAATAATAATAATAGTAATAATAATAATAATCGTCATCATAATCATCATCCACGATCCTCAGGAGTGTTGCAGGTGCACAAAGTGCTCTGGCCAGTGCGATAGATACCACGCCGCAGCATGTGCGGCAGTTCAGTCAATAGCTGGACTAGCAAGATGAGAGAACCCCAATGACGTGAAGGAAGCACCTGTTGTGTCTGATGTATATATTTATAATTTTACCCAACCTGTGTGTTAATAAACCATAATACTAATAATAAAAAAAACAGGACGTCTCTTTTCATAGGTCTACCCTAGCCTCTATAACTAGTGACACACAGACTTCTGACGCTCAGACCTGCGTTCTAAAAAGGCCGATACGCTTATAGAAACGATATAAAAACGTCGTGTCTACAAAAGGCAAAGCCAAGGGTCGATCTTGAGCAATTCTAGGCAACTTTATCAACCCTACCAGGAAGCGCTTACTCACTCGATGCTCGCCAAATATCCCGTCTTTCCCGCGCGTCTTGAACTGGCGAAGGGCAAGCTCGTATATACGGCTCATGGTTGATGTGGACGGCCGGTTATTTGCTTACTTCTGCTCTGGGAGGGGGGTCTCGTCTCTTTGTTTTCGAAGGTTCTGCCGCCCTTTCTCTCGTCCTGCTTTTCTCTCGCTATTGCTTCTCTCTATGTGTTCGATCCTCGGTTCCTTTGTTCTCGACGCATCTAGCTCAAGATAATTTAATTCCAAACACTGTCAGTCAGTACGCCATTTAGAGGCATACGCTACCAGCAGTCGGCATTCCGAAGAGGTAAACAGTTTTTGGCCCCTATTTCTCTACCGTCCCTGAATTCCTCCTCGTTCCCGGGCTCAGGACGAAGACCGGACACATGCTGGAAACGCCAAACGCAAGTGTCCCCCAGTTTGTCCTACAGTTGGCGCTGTAGAATGACCATAGCGTGAGCTATCAGGACCGTAGCAGACATCGAGGTCCACGGTACTGCTTTTCGCATTGCTTCATAACCATAGCAGACCTACCGCTCGTCGACAACTATTGGCCCGTTGTTCAGTATGGCCTCGCCGGGTCGCCGTTACTTCCACTACTACAGCAGCAGCAGCAGCAGCAGCTGGCGACCTAGCTAACCAAGCCGTTTTATTCGCGCAGCAATTCGGCAGGCTATGAATTCAATGTCACTCACAATACTGCGTGGACTCGCGCGTAGTTTGCTTGGCCCATGTTTGCTAGGAGATAGCGTTTCGCCTACCTTCACGCAGCGAGAAAGAGAACGAGCGAAAGAGAGAGATATATATTGAACGTACTGCGAATGGAAGAAGGCAACAAAAAGAGAAAATGAGAAAACGTAGGCGTAGGGTTAATCATTCACCGCATTGTGGGGCGGATGGTCCCGTTGATGGCAACATCTCGAACATCTCGATTTCTGCAACGGATTGTCGCGATGTCCAGCGATCAACAGCCTAACACCCAGTTTGCAGAAGGCCAACAGCCCTATGTGCAGTATTATGCCTTAGTGATGATATAGTGCGCGGCTGAATACCAGTCTCCCGCAGCCCCGCATTCTATACATACGTATGTCCAGTGCCTATCGTATCCCCGCGGTCACATTGTAACTCCGCGGGTCGTTCAAGGACGGTCGTCCGTCTGAAAGTGGCCGCAAGCAAGACGCGCTCGAATGCAGTGTTTAGCGAACGCGGTAGGCGCCCAACGACTAATCGGGTCACGCGGTGACGGCTAACGTGACCGTTCGTTGTCGTCGCAAACACGGAAAAGAGGAGGCCTGCAATAGGAACGGAGACCTACGTGTGTGCATAGGCCTGACAATAAAGTTGCCCTTTGCGTGAGTTGCATTTGGAATTCGTTGCCCTGTATCTACGTAGAGCTTTTTGTTCACTCGGCTCGTTCTTTGCATCCGGTAGCGTTTGTCCGTCGCCGACAACAAGGCAGCCCAACATGAGCGGGGTCCATCCAATACTTGGCCGGGTGGGGGGACTGCGGGCGGCCAGCATGTGTCCAATCTGGCATATGCTTCCACACTCGTAGAACTCGAAGACTAGCTACGTTAGGTAACAGGGCCGTAGTCCTTTCAGCAGCCAAACTGGACCTTAATGCGGGACGACATATTTACTTTCTGGCCTAGTAAAACGTAATAAAAGCCCATACATGTAAAGGGCAGATTGTAGTCTAAGAGTGCTTGTGATGCTTGATCATAATCTTCTCGTAGGGGAGATCTTTTGTTCAGATTTTGCAAATTATACTGGTTTGCGTTCTAAAAGTGCTTCTAGCGCAGTTGCACTTCTCAGTCACTCTGTTTTAGAGTATCAGTGAAACCTGTCGCTTCTCCAAGCTGACTTGAAAATGGTGCTAAAGCGCTTTATTCTCTGATTGCTATCTACATCACCTTTTATGGTAATGTAGCAAGTAGCACATTTAACTTCGGTAAAGTAATTCTTGAGCGGTTTCTATGTTCCTTAAGTCATTGCCAAGCGAACTGTTGCCTGCAGACCAGTGATCTGGTGAGTCATCTCGAGTTCGGATTTCTGCTTTATTGGGCAAGAAAGAGCCAATTTTGACAAGCAACCACTGCTGTGAACTTTCGCCGGTAGACAGAGAGAGAGAGTGACTCTACTTGAGATTATTGGACACAAATACAGCAAGGTTACGATTAGCAAGCAAAGCTCGCGAGTAACTTGTTTGTCAAGAGTATAATTAAAATCGATACGACTTATCTTAAGAACAACACAGTTTGAGACATCAAGATAAAGTCATGTTATTATCACGGTCCAACAAGCTAAGACATCAATCTAGTCTATAGTAGTTTTTGCGAGCTGTTATATATATATATATATATATATATATATATAAATACTTATTGCACTTAAATTGAGTATAACATACAGTCTAGAAAGTTTTTATACAGCTTTATCTTCTTCCGCGTTTGCAAAAAACGAAAATTAAAACCTTCCAAACCCCCGACTTTCAGTCTGACCTTACATATATATATACAGATTTCGGATATACATACACCGAATTTTGCGGCAATAGGTGACGGCCACTGTTGTTCTAGTTTGGCTCAAAAGCGTGATCATGACAACGCTTGGCAATTTTTAAGAAAGTAAAGAGGTAATTAATCAAGTCCTAAGTTAAACGCCAAATATGCTCTATAGTGGTAGAAATGTTTCGACGTGTTTATGATGATCAAGCGGTGTCCCAAAAAAAGTCTGTACAAGAAGTACCGTTGATCTCGCGATAAACGTGGCGATACCGAAGATGACCCCTTGACGTCAATAACAGAAGAACACGTTAAAAAGGCAGAGATCATTCCAAAAATGTTGAATTTTCAGCAAATAAACGCCCGTCGGAAAGTATCCGAATCGAATCGTGAGGCGGTAAAAGGTCCTGAATTGCTTCAGAGGGTGATTACAGAAAACAAGTCATATATGGTTACGATATTAAGACAGAAATCTAATCCTTTCACTGGTGCTTCCAAGGAGAGCATCGATCGAAAACAAATCAGACAGAGCATGGTCTAGCATGGAGCATATAGCACCATGGTCTTTGACTGTTTCTTTTTCCTGCAAGGGAAAAGGGAACCTGCAAGAAAAAAAAAATTGACAGGCCGACGGACCCCCCACCCTTTCCCCCTATCGGGGTTCCGCATGGGGGTACCACACTACTACACGGTACCGGTGAGACTCCTAACCTCGCGATTCCGCGTTACACCCCAGAATACCCCCCACTCGCATACTGGCGCCCCTTAGGGGACGGTCGACCACTCCAGGGCAGGGGGGCCCCACTGCTTAAGCTGAGGAGCCAAAGGGCCCTCCCGACCGGCGTTCTGCATTCGTGTGGTGGTCTCGCTTTCTTTGTGCCTATTAAGCCAAGGCAGGAGGCGTCTCACACGGTACTCCCAGGTTGCTAAATTCCCGGGGCATTAACCGTGTAGCCCGGGGACCGTGCGCAGAACACTTTCCCCGTAATTACGAAATAGCCTTAACAGCCCTCGAATAGGCCACGACAGGATGACAATATGAGTTCGTTGACACCCAATCGATATCGTATGCCCTGCCTCCCCGCCATCAAAAGGTGGCACTGGGGAGAGTTACTATAGGGAGTTTACACCGTCTGACTAACTTACATGTGGGCCAGTGAAGGCCTCCGCAGCGCGTGGCAGTCACGAACCAGCGGACCAAGGCCGGTAAGAGAGTCATAGTTACTCCCGCCTATTGGAAAAGGCGTTATCTCTGGGCTAACAACTCTAGGATACGCCGTCATGACAATCGTTACTGATTTCGAATTATTTGATGAAAAATTTGATTTCTTTGTTTCTGCAACGCCCTATTCGCCGGACCTGACCTTGCAGTCATTCACTCATTCACGCAGTCAATTTCTCTGTGAGTCGCTTCATTGCTCTGCTTACTTTGCAATGTCGTTAAGTGTCAAACGTTTATTGCCATCTACGGTAACAAAATTTCATCCGTCATCCATACAAAGGCCGACCCGCCTGTGGTGACCTGTCGCAGCAAAATCTCTACTATGAACGCGATCAAATCACCAACCACTGCGGTACGACCGTACTCAGTTCAAAACCCATAGACAGCACAAACCTTCGAGGGTCATTCATGCTAGTGAACTCCGTTCTTCGTAGTAGTGAAAGAGCACTTTCATTCCACGCAAATTGACCTTTTTAGTTGCCCTCTCATGTCACTGAAAAGCCAACACAACACTGTCCCATTGAAATTTGTTAATTCGCCCTTGTTAATAACACGCGCTCGCCTTTACCAGAGTCCGCTGAATGAAGTGAAGGAACTCGCTGAGGAACATAAATCCCTGACTGCCTCTTTTTTATATTCTTTAGAGTCATGCATTTAGACAAGTAAGAATATCTGGCAAACTCGCTTTGATCGTGCAATCTTTCTTTTTAGTAAGAACGCACTTGTTCTTACTGAAAGGTGCTGGCGCATGAATCAGCACATTTTTACGATATTTGGTAGGCGATACCAGCTATTCACTGCTGTTCACTGCAAAATGGCGTTAAAAAAGACTTTGTCCGGATGGCAACAGCGACAAATGTTGCAGAGATTCTATGAGATGCAAAAATATCCAACTATTTTGTCAGCGGTACGTTGACCAAAACATTGCACGTAGTATGCTATTAGAGTCTACCGTCTTGTGGTTTCTTGTTTGTCGCAAAGCTGCGATCTCAATATAGGTCGCATGTGGTGTTTCTATGACGATCCTGAGAAAGACTATATATGTAGCTACTTGACATAGCTGGGTTTTTTATTCGCAGCATAAGTTTCCGTAGAAATCCGGGCTGGCCGTGGTCTTTTTCCATCGTGTATCCCACGCCTTAGATACGAGCATATAGAACGTTGGATGCGCATAGTTTCTGCTGTGGGAAATAGGCGCAGGCACCCTTTTTCAGTTATTTTAGCGAATATGGCCGAGGTCGACGCCCTTTATCTTGTACGAGCCAACTTGGTCGAAGCCATGAGAAAATGAAAATAAATTATGCCTAGCAAGCAAACACGCTGTTGCGCACAAAAGCCCAGCACTGCACGATGTCATGCAGCTACGCGCTAGTACGATGCCTCGCTTAAAGTCATACCGGTTTTGATCAATATTTGTTCTGGCCACTAAGAGACTACCGACGGCCTCTATAATACTATCCTATCGTACGAGGCAAAGTATTCAAAGCTGCATAACGAGTGGATGGATAACGAATTGCCTTCTACCCCGAGATACTTCCTTGTGCACCAGTGAAATTAAACTCTAAAGAAAGTTCGAAGTCTCCTTAGATGTTGAATGATAAAGATCGACGGCTGTTTCCGCATTGTTCACTATAGTTCCCTTGTTAGGGCTAAACGGCGCATAGTTACATCATACAACACGTAAGTATCTTAGTAAATATTTGTTGTGTATACGTCGAAATAGCCCTTGTTTGTACGTCTTGCTTGTATTTAAGATTGTATATTATTTTAATTTTATATCCAATTTGGATTAAGTTATTTCCAGTTAATTGACAAATCGTGACAGTATGACCTTACGTTTACATTTACCAGCACTAGTGAAGGGAAATTGGGTGCTTTGCTCAGAAGGTGGCAATCAACATTCAAGCGTAAATCCCTTTTGAACTAAATGTAGTATTACGCTCACGAAAAGTGCGTGGTAACTTTCACATAGTCGCTGGGCGCCACGTCAATTCAGTATAACTAAGATGGATTCCATGAAGCATAAACAAGTTGCTTAATAAGTCAGTGGCTCGTACGCAGTGTGCCGCAAACGATTTTAATGTGTTAGAGCTCTGCGTAGAAAATAAATTTCTGTTTGACTATAAGAAAAATTTTATGAGTGGAATTCCCTTACAGTTAGGAGACTCCAGAAGAAGACTATGTTATTCTACTTTGGTGGCAGTGCTTTCAGCGTTTTTTTGCAAAGGGGTGTCTTGCATCGTTTTGAGGGAGCATTAGAACTGCAAAAGGTCAGCAAAAATAAGTTTTAGTTAGAAACAAAATAATACAAATTTGGGTGCGTTAAGTGCGCAGTTGGCAGACATAGCCACACGAGAAAAAAATTGCTGCTTAGATAGGAATCTTTTTTTTTTTTTTAATAGGACTAATTGGAAAATGCGGTTGCACACGCGGGCACCGCAGCAAGGGAGCTCCCTGCAAGTGCGGGCCGGTAGTGTAGGGCTCCAACCCACTAAAAACCAGTCGTGTCCCCGTCCCCCACGCTGACTGGGAACTGCTTGCGCATATCATCAAACAGTCAGGGGGGGCGAGTCTACTGGTCCAGGCGGATGTGTTCCCCGGGAGCCTCGGGGAGGCGCGAGCGGACTCGGAGGGAGGCCCTTGTCTTCTCTTGCAGTATGTTCTTAAAAGCTTGGGTCACTTTGTTCCATCCTGAAATTGATTCCATCATTTTCATAGTGAGGTCGTGTAGGTTAAGAGCTGGGTTGTTACTTAAAACTCCGTTAAGCTTGCGCGCTGCTCCGCCCATGACGGACACCTAAGCACCGTGTGCTCTGGAGTGTCGTCGAGTCCATCGCCGCAGTGGACGCACGTGGGGCTGGGGACCTTTCCAATCCTGAACAGGTACGACTGGAAGTCGCCGTGACCTGTGAGGACTTGGGTTGTGTGGAATGTAATTTCCCCCCCCCGGCCGGTTAAGCCAGCTTCTGATATTTGGGATCAGGGTGCGGAGGCTGGCGCCTGGGGCACCCTGTTCGAGGTCTTCCCACTCCTCCTGCCAGAGGTCGATTGTACGCTGACGTGCCTCGTCTTTTTTGAGGCCTGGGTTATCCCATAAGCGGCGGCGCTCGGCTGCCTTTAAATCCCACGGGATCGTTCCGGCAAGGACGAAGGCCGCCGCGGCGCTAACCGTCCTGTACGCTGAGATTACCCTGAGAGCTCCGACCCTTTGGGCCCGACGCAGGCGAGTCCTGTTCGCGACGAATTTTAGTGTGTTGGTGGGCCAGACCGGAGCTCCGTACAGGGCAACCGACTCTAATAATTATTCGTCTTCTCAGCTGCTGTGGACCCTAGATAGGGTTCTGTCACGACATCAACAGCAGTAAGTCATCTGTTTTGCTGCATGAATGTAAATAGAGCATGCAACGAACGGCCTGGTATCGTCTCCCTTCAAAGGCAGACAATGGTCTTGTAGGTTTTAGTTGTTTTAAGAGTTTTGACCTAGACAAATGTTATTTTAGTAACTTACTGCAAAGGATCCATGTAACTACAAAGTAGCTATTAAGGTAGGCACAGATCGCTTGACATAATACGCTATCACTTCGCTTTTGCACATGCAAGAACAACTAATTGGAGATTCTGACTGATGCTATCTCGCGGCCTCTCAATCCACGTTTGTGGACTTGAAACCTGTGGGCTTATAGTTGCTATTGCACTCGGGATACCAAAACATTGCCAGTTGCAACGGCTTTAACCAGGCAGCACGCGGCAATTTGGGTTCTTCGTTCACCAGTGATCGTCGAGCTATTGTTGATGTCGCCGGGACTTTTGCCTAGCGATTGTTCGCCGGGATCATACACTGACTTCTTCTCAAAGTCCCGACAAGCTGGCGTGGCGGGATCTCGAAACGCGCAAAACGAACGCCAAGCCAAGTCACCAAGAGTGTATCCGAATAGGTGTGTAAAAATGCATCGGCTTACACCGATGTCTATGTTTACACACGATGTGTGCTTTCGGGTCGGCCACGTTTCTACTTTGCCCTACATGTCTCTGCCCCTCCTGTGTACACATATATGTATATCTTGAATTCCCCTCCGCCCGCCTTATTTCTCTGTGTCAATCCGTCTATCGTTTCCTTCTTGTTTCAATTTCTTCTTGCAGCTGGCTTTCCCTATTTCTTCTAGCCTTATCAGGGGGTGGCTAGCGGCTAGCTCGCAGACTAGCCAGTTTCTTCTTGTTCCCTTTTCTTTTTATCGGTGTCTGTTTTTGACTAACGGGAAAAAATTTGGCACTTTCTACTGTACACAGACGTTTGGTAGTAGCGTCTGTCAAACTGCATCGTTCTCACGTGCGCGCCTGTCTGAAGACACAAGGCGGCAAAGTCGGGCAAGTCTTTTTCTTTCACCTTTCACGAAAAACTCGAGACGCGAGGCCAGCCAGACAACACCCGTGAGGCATACATATATGCAATATAGTTTCTGTACGTAGTAATTTGTGTATTAGGAATAGTAGTAGTAGTAATAGTAGGTAGTAGCAGGAGTACTTGTATTTATGGGGGTCCGTCTACCGAGCAATGCGAAAAAAGCAGTCTCGTGGACGTTCAATCTTGGCTGAGGGTCAGCCCGAAAACTTTACTTCTAGTAGTAGTAGCAGCAGCAGCAGAAGGAGTAGTCTACGTAGATAGATGGGTAGGCTGAACCACGAGCCTTTGGCCATTGGCCGATCGCCTGTCCATTCGGCCACTAAAGAATTTCGCGGCGGTGTAGACAATCTACATCGTTTTGGCTGCTTTTGTGGTCTACCATCTGTCACGACGTGACTTCTCTTCTCTTCAGTGTTCCAACGTCTCACTATAGCGCGCTTGTGTGCATCGCAAGCGGCCCACCAGACCGTCTCTCTCATTCTATTGCGAAGATGCGACTCAGATCAAAACAGACGTCGGACCATGCTGCACACGGTGGGACTCGTCTCTGTAAACCCCTGGAATGATTTTTAAAATGCTATGTAACTGTGTAACGCAGGCGGACGCAAGACAGAACGACGATGTCATGTAGTACCACGCAGCGATAGGCCCTTTGAGCGCTAGAGGTTGGAAGAACAAGTGAAACATAAAAAGACAACAAATGTCAATTTTGCCATTCCTTCTCGCCCCCACCTCCCCGCTCCGCTGACCTCCTGCCACCCTTTCCACCTCCAAATTACAACGATCGCCAACCGTTCGTACAAACAGTGTCAAACGCAGTTTGCAACGCGGAATTTTTACCGGCAGACGTTAAGTTACGTTCCAGTACAAATGCCATGCGCGTGATCATGTTGATCTTTCATCATTTATGCATACTCCTAGGCGAAACAAAAAAACACGTGTAGCCAATAAAAACAAATACCTTGAACGTCCGCAACAAATGCATGCCGCGAGTAGCATTTGTTTACTCTTCTCAGCCAAGTGTGAGCAAAATATGAATCGGGTGTTAGTGACTACAACTGTTGTTAGCTTATATTGGAAACTGGCTTAGCACGGCGATGTGCGGGTATTTTTAAGAGCCGACACTTCGGGCCGTCAAGACTGCTAAATAGTTTTACACCGTCAGCGGAAACTCGCTCTAACCGTACAACACATGAAAGCCGCCTCTATTAATAATAACTGCATTGTCGAAAAAGCCGTGTCCGGGCCGCCTCTGCTCAATGAACTATCTAAGCCTGGGCTTTCTGTGCGTATCACACCTTCTAGCCGGTTTTCTGCTATCTGCCTCACAAGTTCCTCCCTCACACATCCCTACACTTGCCATTGAAGTGGTGTGCTGCGAACGATTGAAGTTTGAGTCCGACCAAGCTCGAGATCTTTTCAGTTAATAACGCTGACGGTGTTCAAGGGCGAGTCTTTCTTTGCCGCTGCTTCCGCTTCTGTGCGCCGAACTTTCACAGCTACAACGCGAAAACCATCACTGTTGGTCGGTCGGTCGATCGATCCGTCGATAAATCGATGCAAACAAATTAATGAATAAACAAGCCGCTAAAAGGTTTAGGGCCGTTGTTTAGGGCCTTGCCTTTCTTCACCTCACTAGTGGGCACACCACGCTGGGCGGCGGGCCTTACCTCTTGCCAAACCAAATCAAGTCGGGCTAGTCGTGCTGCGAGGACGTTCCTCGCAAATCATATTTACCGAATCAAATGCAAAAATCTCCAAACTGAGATAAGTATTGCTAGTTGCAGAGAGAGAGAGAGAAAGAGAGGCGGAGCTAATTAGGTAGGTAGAAACTAAAAAGGAAGGTAGAATCCGCAACAGCAATCCTTTCGGGCTCGCCGGCAAGGGCAAGCACTTGGCGGTCGCAAATTATGCAAAGCTCCATCACTTTAATTAATCATCGACAGATGCAGCAGCAGCAGCAGCAGCAGTAGCAACAGAGATATGTGAATACAGCCGAAGGTGCGAATAAATGCGGTGTCTTCGGAAAAACAACATGAGGCTGCTATCGCAAGCAGGTGCCACGAAACTTACCGACTACTTTGGAACGTTGCAATTCTTTTCTGGTTGCAAGTGCTCTGCCTCATTTTATTTTAACATGGATATAATCATATGGCAATATCTATCAACATTATTGGAGGCTTGACTAATGCAATATCAATCGTTCATAGCACTAATTAAAATGTTTCTATCCGTTGACAGATCAGCATAGGACGCACATTAACCGAATGCGGCTGGATTCTATAAAGCGGAGACCGGCAAAACTCCACATATGTTTGTACCGAGATATGATGTCTCTAATCTTTGCCTATCTACAATCTAAAAATACCTTCCGTCAAGACAATACAAGCTTTATCGACGATCATAGAGGCTTGACTAATACAGTAGTAGAACTTAATAGTATTTCATAAAATGTGTTTCTATAAATTAATAGATAAGCTTATTCTTAGAAAATCAGCATAGGTGTCAGATTAACCGAATACGACTAGATTAAAAAATTGAGGCCGGTAAAAACTGCAATGACATTCGCACTAATATATGATTCCTCTAGTCATTGCCAGCTTCTCTTATAGTTTGTTGCTGTCGTTTGCTTCCCAAGAAATGGTCGGTTTTTGCAGCGACGAATAGAGCGCATAAATATACAAGGTAGATCCCCTTCATTAAAAGAGCTTTACGAGAACATATCCTAGAAGTCCACATACGGATATATATCCTTATAGGGCATGTTCTCGTAGGGCTCTTTTATTAGAAATTACTTGTTTACTTCCAGTTCTTTTTGACTGAACATGACATATTTTTTCATCATTCTATTTAGGTAGGGCTAGATGACACGTAAATTAGCTCTGAGGCACAAAAGCTGATTAGAAAAATTTGTCGTTCGGGCGGAACGTAATATCCTTTTTTTTTTAAAATAGGCTCATAATTATTTTCTAGTATGCATTTTTTGTCCATCAGCTCCTGGATGCACTCGTTGAGAGCGTATGAGCAGCTGTAAAGTACATATATATACTTATACCTATACTATATATATATACAAGTAACAACTGCAATGGCAGCGTCATGCGGAATTAATTATTAGCTATTTAAATTGGCGTTTAACTTTATCTAGGATATGCTTTATTTTAGTTCCGTTTATTTCGAAGAAAATGAGTATGTTATTACATTTTGCGTACAAGCTTGGTCTACATAGCCCTTTATCTATTATCACATTTCCGCCGAGAGAAGTGATGCAACGATTGATACTCCAGTGCCCCGCATTTCACTGCATGGTGTTTGGCAAATTTCCGCAGGCAGAGCGGCCTGGTGAACAGCTCGAAGCTGGTTCATAGGTCTTTGAACATACCAAGTAATGATCAATCATGTACTCAGCACCTGGTGTATACCTGGCGATTGTCATATGCAGGACCAGCCTAAAGGTGCAATGCATTGAATACGTCCAAATTCCCCACTCTGAAGTCAAACATTCGTAAGGGCACTGCAGGCGGCGTGTTCAGTCTAGATTGTTCAGTAGTGGTAAAATAGCCTGTCATGAGAAACAAAAAATGGCTACTCGCATCGACAAGAATAGCGCCGAAAGAACCATACAAAAATAATGTAAGGGGAGAATATAGCCGCCCGCATGTACTGGGTCGTTAAAAAGCTCTCTGATATGTTTTGTTAAATTACTACAGTCGTCTGCTACTTGTGGAACGTGTTGCGATCGTATTGAAATGGGTATTCTAAAGTATAGCAAATTTGAGCGAGTTATTAGTGAGAAGGCCTTTTCGAAGTTTACCAAAGGCAGTACCAGCAACAGATTTGCATTTCCGCCCCAAATGGCATGCTTATTTCGAACAGCAGCATTTATAGTGTGGTTGAAGATGTTTGGTCGAGCGGTTGTGGTCAAGCGTACAGGCACGTGCAGGCGTGCAAGCAAGGACAATCCGAGGGCTATGTATGGCCTCTAATGATGTGTGCTTGATGAGGTAGATGCTAGCGGCAAATAGCGGTTTGCCTAATTGGCAAAATGGTATATGGTTAGCAGGGTGTTAGGCCAATTATAACTAACGCAGGCGACATGCGACTGGGGAAAGGGGGAAGGGAACGACAGAAGTGGATAGGGGTCATACACAGACATGGATCCAACGACATCGGGGACAGCGCATCTGTAGTCCTGTTGGACCTGAAATTTTACGGCGGAAATAGTGGGTACTTAAAAAGGGTAAATTGTTGGTTGGCAGATACTGGCAAAGATACAAGTTGTGACAGCAAAAGCAAAAGGTACAGGGACAACAAGGGAAAAACGTTATAGAGAAGCATAAGACTTTCAGAGAAGCTACAGGTACAAAGATCGGGATAATAAAGAAGGTCTTTCTCGAGGGCGAGAGACAGATTGGAGCGACAGACCTCGAAGATGCATTGGTGGCCATAAGACGGTTGGCTATCAACGGCGTCGAGAGGATGAATTTTGTATGCTGGTATACATGCTTGGGTAACATATGTGCTGCCGCTTAAGCGTATCTGATATGAAAGAGTGGCATGTGCGTGTATTTAGGTATGCACGTCAAGCGAATAACATGTTTTTTTTACAAAACTCATTGGACATAGCATAATGACTGTTAAACCGTGTGCATAGGTCGATCGTGTGTCTTGAAATGTACATGGGCGTACGTAATGGCTCACCACGTGATACGGTCCTGTTACTACCTTTATTTGCCACCGTTGTATCTGGCTCTGCCTGTGTACATGCACACATGCGCAAAAATGCCGTACATAACAATTGCCAGCCTGTGCTCAAAACCAAACGCTGTTGGTATGCCCGAGGAAAAACGTTTAACTTATTGGGGGCTAGAAGCTACCATCAACGTCATCATCATCGTCTTCATTTCCTCAACAGAATTGAGCCTGAAAAGTTATTTCGATTCAACTCTAGCGTATGGTCTCTATCCGTTGGAGAGAGAAAACAAAATATACAAACTACGGCATACTTTAAACAAAAACAGGGAAATAGCGAGTGATTGTTGGCAACTACGGGCAGAGTTGGGCACCTGTAAACAAGAAACGTTACCCCCCTGATCCCTCTGGGATTAGTCTGAGAGCATACGTCTTGAAACGAACCTACACTTACCTATTCAGCTATTCAGACAACAACGACGTCGATACGCTGTAGGTGGCGGCGAAGACGTCGTGCATCTTATCACCACTGGCTTATCTTTCGTTTTTTTTTCTTCGTCTTTTTCTTCATCGAAGAACTTTTTCTGCACACCCAAAAGTTGATGAGCTTGATAGCAATGGCAGCTTCAGCAGCGAAGGAGGAGTTTGTTGAGATACCTTTCGAGTGCATCCGGTGCATATCCTTCCGACGATACGCATTGAAAGCCGGTTGAGTCGGGCTGAAACTTGAAGATACCACCTCACGCGTGATCATGGTTATCTCACAAGGCGCGTCAGTTTTTTCTCGTATCTTTTTGGGCAGTGCAATTATACATAAGAGCATACACACCCATACGTTACCGAGTAGTTGACAAAATTGAACGTCGTTTTATAGCACCGACATGCAAAGCCCCGGCTCAGGCTTTTGCTGTGTTAGAGTTCTGTGTGGTTGGGAAGATAATAACTAGACTGGCTGTATAGTTAAAAAAAGAGTGCATATATATATATATATATATATATATATATTTACACCTGACCGATATGCGGGCTAGAAAGACAGACCGAAAAATGCTCGCGCGTGCGTTAAAACAAGCAAAGGACTATACATCCCCGGCGTTTGTGCGTGGGACCTGTTTCAGCTGTCTGTTGTGCGGCCGCCTTGATTGCCATATGGTGTGGCCATGTGGTGTATGTGTCGGTGAGCCTGAACGTTCGTGTCGGTCGGAAGAGAAGGGAAGCGGAGAGGAGACGTGAGGTGCTGGCTGAGAGGTGAAGAAGAGGCGCAATGAGACCTCTCTTCTGTTCTCTCTTCTGGCTGTCTGGCTCGTTGTTTTCTTACGAAGCTATCGTATACTTACTCCAAATCCCCTCATAAATAAAACTCTCCTCTTTATCCTTTCCGCCGCTGCAGAGGTGCGTCGTGCGTGCCGGCGACTCTGGAGGATTCCTCTGCGCCCGCCCGCCCGCCCGCCCGCCCGCCAACCAGCTAGCAGCAAGTCAGAAAGTGGCGTCTGGGGCGTCGGGGGCAACGCGGGCGTCGCTATAAGGGGGCGTCGGCAGGGGCGACGGCGGCAAATAGAAGAAGCGTTTTTCCTGATGTACATACATAGACATACTTAGCAGTAGCGTGCGATAAAATAAAGCGTGGCATAAACCACGACATCGCGCCGCAGCTATAACGAGCTGGCAGCTCCAGGGGGCGGCGCATGCGATACGTGCGTTCGTAAGACCGGACGACGACGATGACGAAGACCTAGGCAACGACGACAACGACGACGCCTCGACGACGAAAGCGAATGAAAGGGGAGCGGCGAGAACGAAAGAACGCAAAAGCGACAGAAACCGGACGGAAGGCAAAGGCGCAGTGGATAACTATGCAGACGCTGACGACAACGACAACGATAGGGCTATAACGTTGACAAAGCAGCCTAGACAGCCGCTGTGTCGGTGGTTGGCTGCCGTCGGGGGTCGCAGTAGTTCTAACTCTCGGCTCGCAGTAGCCAGTTTCCAGGGCTTCTCCCTTGTTTGCTCTTTTTTCTTTGTCTCTCTCCTCTATCTTTTTGTGGTCTTTCCCTTTCACACAAAACACAGTCATGCAGCACGCGTTTCTGCCCAGGTCAGTTGCTCGCTAAGAATTCACCACGGCGCCCCCTATATATATATATATATATATATATATATATACACCACGTCGTTCCCCAAGGGCCGAGATGAACGGAATGAGCTAAGCAACCGCTTCTCGGCAATTCGGCTAAGTCTTGACTAAATCAGAAAAATCTGCCAGAAAAAAATGAGAAACACGAGAGTGAAAGAAAGAAAGAAAGAGCCAATGTTCGTGTTTAGCTAGAAGGGAGGAAGGGCTGCCTGGAGACGAGAGGCAGTGAGACCTTCTTCGGTCCTGGCTGTCTGGCTCGTTGTGTTCTTACGAAGCTACTGTATACTTGCAACCAATTTTTGACGACGATGTAACAATAGTTGTTCCATCTCAGTCAAGTCATCCCTAGTAGCCTGACCAGCATGCTAACAGAATTGTTTTTGCCTTTAGAGTGCGCTTTATATGGTCATGCGGATGGAAAAATAATTCTGTTTATTTATAGGCAAAGACGCCCTGGCTTGTTCTCGGAAAATTCGTGTGTGCACTCCGCTCCCGCCGGATAGAGGCCGCACGATGCGCCGCCTAAGCAGCTGTTAGGCACTCGCTGGCCCACAAAAATTTAGGATATATTTTTCGATTTAGAAAGTTTTACGTGCATTTTAGAATTAAATTGTGTTTAAAACAGTTCGATAGCATCATATGGCATTTATGACAGTTGGCCCCAGTAGACGTGTGCCACGTTTGTCCCCTCTCGGACATTGCCATGGTTGGATCCAGCGGTGCATGGACCTATAAGCATGGCCACACAAAACGCTAAGGAAAACATTTTATTATATACTTGTGATGCCACCCAAAAAAAACTAACATTTCACTCTGCTTAAACGATGCTAA
>QVRM01003926.1:0-27527 GCA_003439945.1 Dermanyssus gallinae
GTATCGATCACAGCGTGCATCTGATAAACAAAAAACATTATACATATAATCTACGGTATCACAGTTTAAGGATATATGCCTCCATGGTACAAGTGTCAGTTGTTCTATGATATAGTCGCAATCACCCTTAATAAAATTATACCCTCCCTCTCAATAGAGGTATTCGGAATCGAATAAAACATTGAAAGAAATTGAGTTATGGTCCGAGGGCATTGGGGATTTAAAATCATTATATTTCTTATGCCTGGTCGGTAGTTCATTCGACAGATGACTGTTTGTATGAATTGATAACACCACTTAAGTGTATACTAGATTCTGGCCCAACATTGTCGACTAAATCTCTTGCATCTACTGGTGGACGCGTAATTTCAGGCACTTGCTGATATAAGCCGTTTGTTTCACAACTTTTGTAAAAGTAGCCTGGTTTGAAATTCTAAAAGAGACAGATTTTGCCATTCAATTCTTGGAGGTTAAAATCGCCAACAATTTGAATTGGTTAAGCACTATTCACATATATTCTCAATATAATCACATATTTTTTATGCGATTCTTGCGCTCCGGCAGCGATCCAGCATTTGCAGCAAAAAGATGCCATCCTGACTGAACACGATTTTGAAAACACGTCTAGCGCTAATGCTTCAATATCATCATCTAACTTGAACTCACAGAACTTACACTAACTAACATAACATTAACTAATATACAAACACCACCTCCTCGAGAGCCTCGATCACACCGAAGTACTGAATACCTATTATTACAGCTTAATTCACTATTTGTAACATGTCTTCCGCCTACACCTGACCGTGCTTCAGTTATAAAAATTAAATCAATCTTATGCAAGGCGGTATATGAATTGAGCAACTGAACGCGATCATCCTTTCCAATCGAGCGTGCATTGAAATATAAACATTTAGAGCGCAGGTAGCCACGGGGGGGGGGGGAGACGGAACTGCTGTGTTGAATGGGGCGATTCATTTTGGAGGTAGAGACTCTTGCTCTGAGAGAGTGGTGCCAATTGTAGACCAAAGGTTCCGTATTGGAATACGACTTTTTCTGAGTATATATGTGTGTGCTCATTTTTATCTGTATCTATGTGGTGTACGCTAACTGTTTCTTTACTTTTACGGCTGCTGCAGCTGCTTAAATTGACTGTGCTTGGCTTGTATCAACTCACAGGTCTCAAAATGATCGCTCCCGGTCTGGGCTGTCCGAGTGCAGGTCTGAACCCTGCGATACCCCGTTTGATGTCAGCCTCTCTACGATGCTTTTACGCAACCCCAACCATGCCTCGATCGGTCAAGAAGCCACTCGGAACGTTTTGAAATCTAAGCGCACTCAACAGCGTGACCGGCAATGATCAGAGCCGCTGTGTGTTGTAAGCACTTATAGCAAAGATGGTTCGCGTTCGATTAAGCGCAAACGCTCGGAGAGCAATCGTCATGCCTACGCTAATTCTCAGGGTGCTCTCGGGCCTCATGGCTACTGACGCGAGTGCCAGGGTGCAACCACCCTGTGATAGGAGACGTGGCCTAGTACAGGAGGAGATTGCTCCACTCTATGGGCCCTTCTTGATCCTGCTAGCTTTTAAGACTCACTCTATTAGCTATTCTAGCTGTCATTGGCAAGGACCTCTGTGGCCGATAATTCCTTTCCTACCATTACCGGGAACAAGGAAACGCGTTTTGATCACTCGGATTGCCCCCGGCGTCACGGGCTTGGGCTTTCGTCAGAACATTGTGCCCAAACTTAATGTTTCGTTTTCAGTTTTCTGGAAACTTCGCTTCTAAATACAATGCATCTCGTCGTTTTGTCTATTTGTGCAGGATCATTTTTATTTTTAGCTGAAACACTCGCTCAGCGGGAAAACAGTAGCCATCGATTGTGTTCTTCCTTACAGTGTATCCAACATTATTAATCTCATCTTCTGTACGAGACCTGGTTCAAACCGGTAACTGACGCCAAGCTTTCTTTTAGCAATATCTTCTGATGCTTTAAGCTGGATCGTGGCTCTGAGAATGAGCAGAGGAGTTTCTAAATGCAATACTTTAGTCTCAACTCAACTAAACGTTATGCCTGTATCGTGTGATATACTTGGCGAACACATCGCAGTCGATCTACTAACTCCGCGCAATATGTTTCGCCTCTGCTGTTTTAATGCATCGAATTCCGGTGATAGTCTCTGTGGCACGCAATCGATCCACGAATGCTGTCACGCTATCAATTTCTATTGTCCGTTTAATGCACCCGCGACCATCTTTGGCGACTTCAATCTACCCCGTATCGACTGGGATACCGTATTGCGGAAACGTCCATTGCTGAGTCATTGGGAGCTCTTTTCCTCAACTGCGGCAATGAAAACAATCTAGTTTTATTTTCAGCCCCATCGATAGTCCTACGCATCTCTCCGGCTTCACCCTGCATATTCTTCTGTCTACTTATCCTGAGGCCATCCACCACATTGACATATCCGCGATCTCATAGATAGCGAGTTTTGAGCACAAGCTCGTTTCATTCGGTATCAAAATTGACGCAAATCAGAAGCAGTGCAATTGCTATGTGGGTTCAACAATCAGAAAATGAATATCGGGATAATGGCCAGCCAGCTTAACTTACATGTATAAAAAGTGCACACACGGTGTTGTTACTTTTAATAGAAAATTTTACTTTAAATGTGAACAACAAGAAATTCTTCTAGATAATTTATGACGGGCGGCTTATAGCTTCGTGTCGAGGTACTTTTTGCCTCGTCCACTGCATCGGAAACTCATGAAACTAACAAAATGCCTTCGCATTCTGACCAAGATGAGCCTAAGCGTCATGAACAGCCGATCCCTGTTCTGCTACGCTAATTCCTGCGACATTTCAATTCAAAGACATTTCTGCTCCTCGTTCCATTGGAAAAATCATTTTTCGCTGAGTTGTACTAGACCTCAAAGTTTATTGGGCAAATTCGAAATTACTATATATATATATATATATATATATATATATATATATATATATATATAGTTTCTTTTACATGGACAAAGTATTGGCGGCTGAAGTACCCTGAAACACCGCGCCACTTTGAGTCAGTGTCTAACGAGCTAGTGAATACCAAAAGAGTGAGTGATAAGCAGCTAGTGAGATCAAGAAGGGCCATAGACTGGAGCGATCTCCTCCTGCACTAGGCCACATCTCCTATCACAGGGTTGCACTCTGGCACTCGCGTCAGTAGCCATAAGGCACGAGAGCCCCCGAGAAGTGGCGTAGACAGGCAGGTGGCCCAATGGAGTGGTGGACAGCCGAAGCGACCTGAATTAGCTGCGTTGCCCGCAGCAGCAATAGCTGTGGGGCGGGTGGCGTTACAACGACGAAGGAGCTGGACACACCGAAGCAATACCGCAAAGGTAGGCGCTACCGCCGGATATAGCGAATCGATGCCGCCGTAACCTCCAAGAGGGTAATGCGGATCTGGATTTTGGTGATTTGTGAGATAGCCGTATGAAATCCGTAAAGTGCCTTCGAATAGATGGATTTCGCCGACCGATGTCGGAAGTTTACCTGCGTGGTTAGCTAACCGCCAGAGGTATTAGTATCCCGGCTGTGCGGAAATCAAAGTGTGCCAGGCTAGGCTCGGTTTTTGTTTAGCCATGCACGACAACAACCACAGCAAGGTTTGTCAACTTTCCTTTTGGCCGCAAGATGTGTATTTGGCAACGTTGGCTGGGAACACCAGCTCGAAAGGCAATAGTTAACGGCGAGTTCACTAGAAGACAGGATTAAGCTGTCCTGTAATTGCGGCGCCCTCCGCCATTGCAGGAATCTGTTATTCTGCAGGCTGTTTCCTTTGAATTACTAAGGAGTTGTCTGGAGCTATGTAGCTAGACCAGATCGCTTATTCGATGTTGGCGTTTGTACTCCTAACGGCAACATTCCTTTGAGAAGAATTGCATATTTATGAGATGCGAGGATTCCACTTGTTGGCAAGTCTTCCTGAGGGCGGTTGCGGTAGACTAGTAGGAGGAATTTCCATCTACCTACGAGAAGAAAGCCTGCCCAGCATGCGGTGCGTATGTCGAGAGAAGTATTGGCTAAGGTTCACCTCGCATTGTTCTACCTGCTATCTCACTGTGACGTTAGTGTTTATGTTGTTGATGCATCTCTGCGTAGATAGAAGATCTGTAGCTGCCTACAGTTGTGACCGGCAAGCTCAGCTTTTTTTTGTTCTGGGAGGTTTCGGGAATGCATGATGCACATGCGCCACTAGCAGCCTGCGTGACTAGTGTGAGACTCGCAAACCCACTAAACCCGGATTCCTCCCCACCCCCCAGGCTCGGTATTACTTTGGCACTTACTTCGAAGCCGTGGGAGAGGCGTCTCTGCCGTTCTCCTTCAATCAGCTCTATCCCTGACTATCATCCCGCATGTCTAACCTGCGGTTAGATAGGGGCATGCCATTTTGTAATCCGTCCTGTGAGGGTGCGTCGAGACCATGAGGGCCTGGCTGCTCCCCACCCCCTTCCCCTCCTCGGCTCCTCGTCTCGACCACTCTCCCGACAGACCCGCTCAAACCTCTCCCGCCTGGCCGTTTCCTTGGCTGTCTTGAGTGTCAAAACGGCGTTGAAACAAGTTCGTCGCCTCCCTTCATGCCTCCGCCGAAATCATCACGAATCACCGAAGGCGACCTCAGCTGCCGTTTCAACTCTGACGGTAGTAACAAAAAGGGCGAGATGCTAAAAGAGCTTCTGCAACACATATAATATTGAGGTCTCCAGCGGAAGATATACTGTCGTTCTTCTGCTCTATAATCTTGGGAATTCGAGAAAGTTTAAAGAAAATTACATATCACCAAATGCCGCTAAGACAGCGATAGTTAAACGAAATTATTAACGAGAGCGGGCAAGCCCGTGGTCCACAGATGGTATTGGTAACGTCACGCGGATTTGGAGCCCTGCGGTTAGAAATGGCCCTTTACCCCAACCCCTAGATAATTGCAGAACGTAGACAGCTCTATGGATTACATAGGTTGATCATGAGAAGAAGGAAGATTTTGTCAGCCGAGTTTAACAATACTTCATCTAGTCAGCTCAGCGCATGTTCCGGAGCCCACACATGTTTCTGCCACGCTGGGTCACGTACACTCCTGTTTACAGTCATGCCTGTCGCTGATCATCACTATGCGGCAGCAGCAGCACCATCGTCGCGGTAGCGGCGGCGGCGGCGACGCTGGCTGGTTAGTCGCCAGGAGTTGCTTGCTATTCGAGAACAGAACGTATGTCCGTTGCGAATGTTTATGGGACTGTTCGCGTCCGTTTGTGTAGATTCTATATTAATTTTGTCGTAATTCGTTTAAAACTATGTCAGAAGCGGTAACACCACCTCGTCAAAACAAATTGCCAAGACAGATCGTGTAATAAACATGTTTTCGTGGCAGATGGCCAGGGCACTGGGAATTTGAAACGCTAACAGCGCAAATTTCGACACACAAGTAAACTGACTGTTGTAGGTATCTCTAGGTATCGGCTTGTAAAATGTAAATAATGGTCGCCCCTTGGACCAACTAAAGTTGCAATTGAATATATATATATATATATATATATATATATCCCAAATGAAAGTACTGTTGTAAATACTGCATGCTGTATGAGCACTACTACCGTTAGACCTAATATTATTACTGTTATTCTTGTTATTGATCTACTCAATAAGTCTACCCTGTTACTCTAGCTTGTTGTTGTCCATGCTTACTCATGTTGTTGTTTCCGTTATCCACCACGTGTTCGTCGTAACTCATTCTAGATTTTTTATCTTTTGGCCACTGCTGCGTAGAAGTGTAACGGCGATTCAAAAAAGCGGCCAATAAACGAAAACAAAGTAGAATAGTTCTTACACTTATGGAGTTCGAACATAAGAACACCGTAGCACCTCAACGCTTGTTTGGTGGCTCTACTCTCTCTCTATGTTCATCCACTCGATTGTGTGTCACCTTATGATTCACCCCACAGCACAGTGAACGACATTCCGCGTTGCGCCGCGTTGTAATAGCGACGTGATGCGGGGGGGGGGGCGACAGACAAAGGGCGGGGGTTTCTTTGAAGTCGCTCATCAACTGTTCAACTGTTTGTTTATTGACATTTCTTGTAGATAATTGCACACATTAATTTCAAGCTCCATTAAGCACATAGCTTGTTCGGAGCCCCTTTTATGAATAACAATGTATAATTTATATATGCCATTTTCACCTATTTACAATATATATGGTAACATGGTAGTATTTTTATATCACTTTTAACCAGATAACAAGGTTCAAGCTAATGCCCTTTCGATCGTCTTTCATAGATGCCCTTGTTGCGCGCACTTCCTCCTTCACTCACTCCCTCACTCACTGCGCTCTAGTATTCGATATTTTCCCATTCGTTCGGTATGCAACGCGCCGCTCTACTTTGCTACTTCAGCAACCAGAAACTCAGGCGAAGCCGGGCCGAGGAAGTTACCGGTCGTTCCCGCGCAACGTCACTGCGACGGCCACCCGCAACCACAGGGTCTGAGCTGTCAGGCGTCAATGGTTTTCAGTGCATGAACGGCTTGATGAACGACTTCACATCGGATGACCATCGGTACGCCGCGGTCCTTAGGGACGTGTCTCGAGTGTTTCGCGTGCGCCGAGCGGTCTGAAGGGGGAAATGTTTGCGTCACCACTGTTGACAATACATCAAGTGCGCGTAAAGATGGCGACGACGATATAGATACCTACATAGTACTGCGTAGTACAACCATATATATATATATATATATAATAATGCAATACAATACATAGCACTATAGTATGCACACACATACATAGTGTTACGTACTGCATGCATGCATACACACATAGGTCTAGACAGTACAGTAGTGCTGTCTCTCTCGTTTGTTCACAGACGAAATCGAAATTGGAGACCGAGCATTTTCATATGAGATCGCCCACAGCACCGTTGCCTTCGTCATGTTTTTTTTTGGTTCGTGAGCTTGGCACGAGATTTTTCGTGCCGGGGGAGCGGCTGGCTGTCGCTTTAAATCCATATTTGACCACTCGTTGAGGCACTCCGACAGGCACTTCTGAAACATGTTCGGTGTGGCGGATGGCCAGGTCCTATCCTACCGAAATGGTGTACGGGTACGCATGTCTATACATATGGTTGTATATATATATATATATATAATAATATTATTTTTTTATTTTGTATATGTAATCCCGTGTATGTATGCAAGTGACCGAGCATTATATAACAAGATGTCGCCGCATGGGTGATATTCCTGTCTAAGTTGCACTGGGCTCACTCGCGTTGGCATACTGACGAGTCGTATTTTGTGGGTTAGTTTTGTGGAGGCGGCAACTGTCACGGCAACCGCGACCACATCCTGGAAGCGGTTTGAGACTAGAAGACGGAAAATGTCTACGGCTGGCCAGGCGCTAGGTAGGGTGGCTACGCACAAAGCCCTGAGGGAACGATCTAGTGTCAGAGGTGTAGCAGGTATTGCTCGCCTCCTCCATAAACTATGCCAGCAGAAGTCAGTCAGTGATTCAGATTCGTATAGGATTTTACGTGGGGCAAAACCTCTCAGGCCACTTCAAGCCAGTTTTATGCGACTTCTATTTTGTGTTAGCCCTTTTGCCATCTTATACTGAAAAAGTGTTTGAGATTTCTCAGAGGAATGCGGCAGCAATGCGGCAATGCGTTCAACAACACTTCGATGTCCAATCAAGGTGGATGAAAATGATGCCGCCGAGCACTCAGGATTTGACCCTACGCATGGCAATGGCCCAGTGTTTCAGAACCGAGCGTCAACCATATAACTGCTACGAGTAGCAGTTTTAAGCTATTTGATTATAATGCTGACTTTACTGATACCGTCATTGTCGCCGGCGTCGTTTTTACTTGTTTTACGTATGGCATCTTTGTTCGGAAGTTTGATACGATGGAGTGACGTAATCGGCACTAACTTACTCGCACACACACTTACAATGTCCTAACTTACCAGCTGCGGAGCCGATGACAACAACAACAATACCTACTGTCAGATTTAAACTTTTCAACTAATGCCTGATTTAAGGACCAGTTGTAGCATGACGACTGATGGGTTCTTTTTTAATTAAGTTGTCGCCTGTGTAATACAAGGCACAACGGACAAACAATTTACAAACTCACTTCGAAACCTTTGTTATTGAGATGAAAAGCTCGATTACTTCAAACCTAGCGGCAGTGCAACTCGAATGTACCATTTCGAGCCAGTTCGAGCCAGTTCGAAAGCGGGTTTCTCTAAGCCAGTTCATATGCGTTGCTGCGGCCCGTTTCATCATGCAAACGGAAAATTGGTCAGATTGTACAAACTCAATACAGTGACACTACCCCCCGGTACCAAACACCGGAATATGGAGGGCAAGGCTATTTTCATAATATCGGTGATCTATCCGAGAGCTGTAGGCTTCAGTCTCAACGCGGATAGGTGACTGCCACCGAATCGCACTCCGACTGATTAATGCCCATTTTGTGGTGTCAGTTCGATGCCTGCTGCTTTAGCTCAATGGGCATCACAATCGGATGACCTTAACACGGAGCAGACCGAAAAACGCTTTTGAGTCTTCTCCAACCAGCTATGCAAAATTTTAAAAAGTCGGTTTCATGCGCGGCCGAGCAAAACGCGCAATGGCCGTTTTTTGACGTTGTTTTGTTAGGCCTATTTTCCTGGGTTTCTCTGCAGAAACGAATGGTAGCTAATCATTTGTCTAAGTGTGAAACTACGCATCAACGCAATAATTCGACGGTCTATATCTGGTGTTTAAATTTAAACATTTGAATGCTGCTAGCCCCAATTTCGGTACAACCGCTGAGTTGCTGTACATCGTCTGGCCTGGATTAGGGATTAACTAGAAAGATTAACTAAGGGATTAACTAACTTAAGAATAACTAGAAAAAACCTCTTAACTAGAAAAGAGGTGTCAAGCGCACTGAGCTAACTTATTCATACGATAATCTACACCGTATTAAATTTGTCATAAAGAGTGTCATATACCTTACATAACCCTAATTAAGTGTAATATGCAGTTATATGGATGATGTCAAGGCACTGAAAAGTCGTGTAAGGCAAGCCTAAATAAACATGTAGGACGGCTATTGTCCATCCCTAAATATGCATACGTCAAAATACAGTGTTAGCTATTAAAGTTGTCAGGAACTTTTACTGTACAACGTGGCTACTTATGCCTCCGCTAGATGTGTTATGCATAATGTTATGCGGCAGATACGTTATATAACGCAGTATGGCATGCGGTTTAGCAGAGGAGAGTCATACGCGACAAGGCATCAACCGTTAAAAATAGATTAAACATCTCGTGAATTAGTTAGCTGTTAACCTACCTCGAGGCGCCTTTACCACTCTAAAACTTTCATTCAGCAGACACATCAGCGAGGCTCGTCCAAAATCTACAGCAGCAATCTCTTGATTATTGCAACCTATGGTTTGCTGACAAAAAGACAACAATAGATGCTTAAAGGTCAAAATACTCCCAATGATAATATAGCGTTTTTTACAACTGCGCCGTACATAACTTTGTATGACTTACAAAGCCTAATCGCTTGCTAGGTTAGGCGCATATTGAAGCCGCCGAGGAACGTCTTGGCAATGATAGCCTTAAAACTATGAAGGAAATAACGTCTATTAAAATATAATTTTGATGAAATACCCTGCAATGCAGAGTTACTGGTCTCGTATGGAACATTCCGAGAGATTTGGAACCTTGTAATAGAGGCCGAGACTGAAGGCTCAGCATTCTGCTCACAGAGCTATAAGCTGGTCTTTCAAAAAAAACCGAGTAATATCGGCTGAACAAGTCAACGCGGGTTATTACCCCTGTACTGATATAAACGCATGAACACTATAACGGTTGATAAATGCTTATGTATATTTTGTGGCGAATGTACATCACTCGCTCTCATGCACTTGCGATATCTATGTGCGCAGAATACGATGGAGAGTCCGCATCACTGAACGCCGGTACTATCAGACTGTGGTAATGTGTTTAGAAACTACAATTACGATACGAATTATACATTAAAATGAATTAGAATCATTATTAATCACGACAGAGTGACGGCTGTCCTCTTCAACTGTTGCCGTGTCTCCTCGTTCTGTGGACAATTTAGACATTTTGCCGCACATACGACCAGGTAATATTGCTTTACGTGCGGTATTTGCTTAATCATACAAACGATCGTGCATGGCTTCACTCACTTGGCTTCGTTTAGACAAGCACTATACACCACGAGCGTCGAAAGTATACCCGCTCATATAGTGCTTGTCTAGGTAGGTAGACAAGCACTATATGAGCGGGTATACTTTCGACGCTCGTGGTGTACTCAAATCGTGCTCATTTCTCTAAAAACAGCAACATAAACTTCAGATTTCTCTCATCGAATGTATAGCGTTAACGAAACTGTGTACATTGCGATTAGAAGTAGCCTCGTAACACAGCTACCGAATGTTGCATTCACTGGACGACGACGACGACAACGACCATTACCACAATAGGCGCCGGTCACAACGGAGCCCGCGACTCGAATGTCAGAAGTCGCGACTTCGTTGATTCTGATCGTTGTTGTGGTTCTCGTAGTGTCTGTGTCAGTTAGTTGCTGCCAGAATACGACATACGAGTACACCTCTCTAGACCTCTCTAGATTTATGGGGTTCTGTCTATGAAGCAATGCGAAAAGCAGTCCCCTGGACGCTGCATCTTGGCTGAAGGTCAGCGGAGAAGTTTAAGACCACTCTGTATCTAAACCAGATCAAAGCCACTTTTCTGAAGGGTTCTTCAAAATACATCACACTAGCCGGAGCTGGCGTCGTGGTTATTTTACTGGCGATGTTTCCGTTGCCTTTGGATGTCTAAAGAGAAGATTTAGCCTGCCAGAAGCAAAGCTCATCGTCTCCAAAGCATATCTAAGGAAAAATAAGATTTCAGCAGAAGGAACTGAATGTCACCAGAAAAGTCAGTCAGTCAATCAAGAAAAAATGACAGCAATCCACGCAAAATTTCACAAGAATAATGTCGAACGCTTGGAGTCTAAACTACACAAACTGGGATTTAGGGCGGCTTATAGTGATACCGAATACAATGTGCACTAATTTTATAGAAATATATGCACGCGATAGAGTTCCATGAAACAGATAAGAACAGATAAATAGATGTTTTGACTGAGACTAAACAAAGGATATATTTTGGTAGCCGCGATCACCTACGATCTGCATTTATTACATCTTCCTTGCACTCTTTAACACTATATTACTAGCCAGCGTAAGGACGAAAGTAGTTTGATTTATTTTTCGTATATTACATTATGTTGTGGGTTATATAATACATTATATTACATTATAATACACTATATTATAGTATTATTGAATGCACTCAGAACTAGGTAACCGTTTGTGGCATAATTATGTTTAAATGTTGACGCGCAATAATATTAGATAATATATGTCTGTGTGGAGCTCCTACGGAACCTTTAATCCTTGATGATTTAGCTCGTTTAGCAGCACCAACGCTACAAATCCTAACGTACTTTGAACAATGTGCTGGCGCGGCCCTGATAAAACACACGCACCTCTGCAGCTTGTTTAGGAGTTTTGACTAGAATAACCGTAGCCGGAATGCCTAGCAGAAAACTTAGGCAAGTAATAAAGTCATTCTACAAACAGTCTTACAATCAAATTTGCAGCTTTGATAAAGTCTACTTATAACTGATATTTCCGTCGTGCAGTTCGTGTGGCTTAAAAAGCCACGATATCTATGCACACAGTCGACGAAGAATAAAACCGCTACTAATTATATTACTTAAAGTTTATCGAATTCTGATAAAATTAGGAAACATATTGCTTATGTAAGACTGTTTTTTCATACAATGTCTCGACGGCATGACGTCTACATTGTCGCTGAAATTGTCACTGGAAGGCGCGTTGAATCAAGTCTGGGCACCGTGCCAAACCTATGGGCGAAATAATGCGATTCCCGCTGAGTATCCAAATGGACTGTTCCACTGACCCCGATCCCGTTGACTTTCACTGACTACTACGAAAGCTACTTGTTTTCTTGTTTTTTTTTCTGCTGCGCTGTAGTAACAGCAGTGCAAAAATCATTCTGCATAATAGTATTTATGTGGCTGAAAAGAGGATATTAAAAATCGCCGCCGGCCAATAAAGTCTATAGTACACTCGGTTCTGATATATATATATATATATATATATATATATATATATATATATATATATATATATATATATATATATATATATATTCTTTATTAACACCTTAGCTGGGTAACAAAATTTAACAGCAACGAATTACAGTTTTGTCTTGCCAACTCTGGTATTAGGCAAACCACGGAATATATAATAGAAATATATTATGTATGGGAAAATATATTATTAGAGTATATATTATGCACCACTACTAAGACTTGGAGTTGGTATCCTTTACACGAAAGCCGTTAAAGACTTCACAACCGCTTCGTGTTTGTTTATAGAAACTAGCCGGGATAATAGCCGATAGTAGCTACCTAGTTTGATAAGCAATATTTCATCTTCTTACCAGCGATAGAAATCCTTATCAGGTTGTTACATATAATAATGAGAACATAATATGCTTTCAAGAGACGACCAGGTTATTGAGGGATTAAAGACGCGGCCGGACGGCTTAACCCTGGTAGCGTTCATTTCAAGAGGAGGCCCTGCCGTAAGGTGGCACCATAGCCGACGTTCAAACTCCCTCAATTGTCGGTCGTCGTGTGTTCCAGACTGACTATGCACGCCGGCCGAGTAGCTTGAGCTAGAACACGCTAGTTAGCATATGCTCACATATTTATACCGCCGGCGTCTAGGATACTCGCTGGGCCGGGCTCAATAGCCGCACAACTTTCCATAAAGTGTCAGAGTGATTGGCGGCTTCCACCAGAGAGAAATGCGAGCAGAGAAATTTCTTTGCCAGCGGTTATTCATTGACATCGGGCAAGGCCACGACACTGTACTGGTCCTAACTACGGCTTGTGCCTTGCACTAGGGACGCAGGGTCCAGAAGGGAGAGGACTGATACGTTCCCTGGAGAGAAATGTCCACGCCCATTTGAAAATACTGAATGAAACGCGAGCACTCTAGAATCACTCGCTCGCACCAAAGAAAGACTGACGACTTACATACAAGAAAAGGTCAAGCGCTGCCAACACAATGGAAGACGGCCGTCAGTGAAAAACGATAGACTAGTGCAAGGTTACGCCAAAGCTTTTCAGAAACCGCCATTTTCCCCAAGTGTTACGACGTAAAGGATAGGGTGAGTGATCGATGATACATGCACGCTCACAAAAAGCACTCCTATGCAGAAAGAAGTATTGATCACAACATAACATGTTTCCGAGGATTCGAGGCTTTTTGCAACATTTGCCTCCGCAGTACAGTTTATTTGCTAAGTATTACATTTGTCACTTTCATACATATTAACCGACTCACATTCTAAAAAGCTAGACGCGTCACTACCTTTGATATGAAAATGGAAAACGGACAGCTTCATTATCCTGACAATGCTGGCTTGTTTAATTATGATTCTGTTGGACAAGCGTAAATTATGTCCGCTCTACTAAAAACAATTATCCCGGACGCCCTTGTGAATATAGTGCATTGCAATATCCGTGATTGTAACGACCTGGAAAGCTTTTCCACTAGACTGTAGATGGAGGAAAGGCTTTAAAAATGCTTGTAGTCAAACAAGCGTAAATAATTATACCGTAAATCCTGCTGGCTACGATCAGTATGGAACGAACGCAGCATAAAAGTAAAGGTTAAGCCAAGACTGGCAAACATGTCATGAATATTGTCCAGAGACGACACCACACAACGAATATTAAACGTACCAGCCCACCCCGAGCCGTTGTCTACGTACACAGTCTTTAATAAAGCCAAATAAATCTAATATATGTATAAATAACTAGATCTATATATTATATATACGATTGTAGCCGTGGAGGACACATGCAAAAACACGGGTATAATATAATACGTATATATGTAATATTATTATATATATAATACATTTTCAAAATATTCCTCCTCTGTAGTCTAGTGGAAAAGCGTCTCGGGTTTCTAGCCTCAGTCGTGTACAGTCACGGACATTACAATGCCTATATATATAATAATAGAATATAGATATATATATATATAATATATTATAGTATATATATATCTATAGAGATTACGGTATGATATGAATATATATCTATATATATATAATATATAATATATATATATCTATATCACGTATACTATTTATATATATAGTTATCATACTATCATAATTATATATATATATACTACGTACTATATGTATGATCCTAGATATATGATTATACCGTTCATGCAAACCGTAGCGTTGCTCATACTAACTTACCTGATTTCCTCTGAACAGACGCCGCCTGATAAGGTTCCTTAAAAAAACCTGTCAGAGTGCAAGTACGCAAAGTCCTGAAATACTGTACCTGCTGGCCTTGTTGCCTGCACACGCGAACGCAACTGCAGGGAACTCGTCTGCAAGTTGGGCCGGTAGTGTGGGACTCCAACCTACTGAAAAACTAGTCGTCTCCCTACCCTCCCAAGGGACCGAGTGTACGTGCAAATACTTCAAACAATCGAAGGAGGTGCGAGTCTACTCGTGGCTGGCCTTCTCCCCGGAAACCTGAGGGGTGCGTAAAGTGCGGCAGCTATTTGCCATAGATTTTGACGTAAGTATATTTCCAAAAATCTTCGTCTTTTCAAGCTACTTAGCGAACATGTCTGAAGCCGATTAAAGTTCAAAACACTCGGTACACCTAACCCGCTTTGTACGGACTTCTTGCATGAAATGTGTCGTGAAATCACGATCTTCATAATCACAAACAATCAGGGGCATTCCCCTTAAAAAAACTATCTATTGATATAATGGGGTGGTGGCGTGACAACTGTCGCCCAAACGAAAGTATCGAACGATAGATCGTGACACGCGAGTTTCAAAAAAAACACACTGCGAATTTGTTTTTGAATTAAACGTCATTGTTGTCTTCTTAGAGACAAACGACGGAAAGTTAGCTTACATGGTGTGTAATGCTCAAACTTGTCCGGCTTTTATCAAGTGAAGGGCCTTTTGAGATTTGAGATTAGAGGGAAGTGTCTTAGCGATCTATGCGTAGTTTAACTGGTCATTTAGACACTTTCCAGGTACCTATTATTGTTCGGCTACCTTGTTTGCATGTTTGTGCTTGAAACGAGTCATCCAACTCTGAAAAGTTCAGTGGTAAGCTTACTGAAACGCCATCGGTAGTGCAATACACTTTCTGGTAACAGGCCTTTGTAGAATGTAAAGCAGATTCCAATTGATTTGTTCCAGCTAGTTAGACCGCCATTGCAACTTGGGTTATAGCATCTCATAGTCATATATGCTGCGCCCACAGTCGACATGTCTAGCCCAACAATTTTTTTATTATTTTTATGCCCTGACAACCACATTTAAAATGCTCGTAATGGGCTAAGTCGTTTGTGGCACAATGTCGTCTAAACGAATCGTGGATAGTGATACCAGGAAAAGAAAAATAACGTGTCGTTATATAAACATGTTCCGGAGGTCGTGTCGGTTGCAACAAGCAGGCGTTACGATGTAACTCTGTTCGTTTCATTGTAATAAGGTATTAATACAATTGAACTGTGCCTCTTCTGTGTTGTTCACTTAAACGACCAAAGCAAAATTAAGCACATGCAAGGCGTACACCGTCCTGAAAAGATGCGTCAAGAACTTAAGGGCCTTAATAAAAAGGCCTGTTGCCCCTCTGCAACTATATTTCGTTCACTCGTATATCATTTCGCAGTGTTAATTGGATATGTCCTTCCTTTCTAGCACTTCTATGACTATTTCCAGTTAACCATAAAGTTCTAGAAAACCATAAAAGGTTCTAGTATTCAAGAAGGTAAGAAGCCTGAATTCCTTTATTTTGGAGTCCTCGTGTGACCCTTCTTCCAGGACCCTGTTTAGAGCACTAACGGTAGATTTGACCTTTCCGATACCAGACTTGGGGTCTGATAAAGCTCTTTGGTTTGATTTCTTTATTAAATATAATGACTAGTACAATTTCAATGAGCTTTTACAACGTGTCGGGTAAGCATATGGGCCTCTAGGCTGACGAAGAATCTGGAAGACTTTCGGTCATCTAACTTGGCTATCCAGGGGAATATACCGTCTATTCAGGCATTTTTTAGGGGCCAGCCGTTCTCCAGCCCATTCGACCGCCACTCGCGTTACTTCCGATTTATCCTCTAGTGCAACCGGAGCCGTGACGGAAAAAGAGCAAATATGGTATCCTGCAGCATGCCCGGTGGAAGCTTCAAGGAGTTCTCTGGATCTGTGCCATGACGACTTGGTACGGCAGGCTTCATATATCACTGTCCACCGTATCTCTCAGTTTCTTCCGCGCTCACTCCTCATTTTTAGCGATGAGTCCTCGGAGTGCCCATAGAACATGGCAAGTTGAAAGTCGGCTCGGCCCACGTATGCCTCTCCAACAGTTGATTGATGACAGTTGATGACCACCTTGGTCTAACTCAGTCGTCAGGGTGTTCATGCTGAGCTTACATATGTCCAGCGCTTAGTCGTGGCTGTAAAAAACACACAATCAAAGAAACAAAGAATAATCAAAGACAACAAACAAACAAAGAAACACGGATTCGCTTACTAGATTTAGCTATAAAAGCTTTCTGGTCTACCCTAAAAATGTAGTCAGTCTCCCCGTCGTTTAAGTATTACTAGGCTTCTCTCGGCTCTCCCACTCCTGAAGAACAGGTGCCCACACATATGTGCCGTAAGCTAGTCCCTTGCCCCCTGACCTTGTAACCGCGCTCTCAGCAAGTTTCCCTAGGAACCCCTCCAATTTCCCCTGGTCCTGATTGGGTGAGAAATAGGAGCCGTAGAAAACTGTCACTCCTACACCGCGATTTAGCTAATCCTTTACCTTACCCCCCTGCCTCTAATTGCCAATCTCTCTTCGGAACCGGTTCACCATATCGCAGTCTGTCTACTTCCACTTCGGATATCCCAACTTTCTTCCGCCTAGTGATTGCTACATTTAGGTCAGCTCGGACAGCAAACAGAGGCCAGTGCCCATCTTAAGTGCTGTAACTTCGAGCATATCCCTGAGGTTCTACAACCTTTTCCTTCTGCAGGAGGGTAAGGCCATTCGTGTCCGCGTCTATCATACGGTGGATGCGGATCCACCCCGCAAACGTGGCCGAGAAATAAATTAATAGTCGTCCTATGAACAACAACAATTTCAAAATAAACAAAATGTGCGTTATTTAGTATCTTGTCTCTACAACAAGTAACAATGTCTAAAAGAATAAAGCATGGTATGTTACGTTGTGTTTATGTTTGTTATTGTTAATTTGTTTTGTGATTTTATTTAATCATCGCTGATAAGACATTTATCAGCATCGTTTGTGCTTAGTTGGAGTATTATCTCATTTAATTGCTTCTGTCTGTCGCTCTCCTTCATCTTATCGCTGAGTTGTGCCATCTCCTTCGTAAAAAAAAAACTTTCTTAAACGCGTTTGGCTAAATCCCTAAAGAATCAGTCAGTTCCCTTACAGAAGAGTCCCAGCATCCTCTGTGATAGATAGGAAAATGTATCTCCTTGCTACCTCAAAATATTTACTCCTTGTCACGGCTTCTGTCCGCTGCCTACCCTGGCTCGACTGGGCTGTGATCCAAGAAAGATACGGCCGCCTGCTTTGCCACGTCCTACGCGAATATATATATATTATATATATATATAATTATATATATATATATATATATATGGAAAAGAACACGGCTAGAAGCTGCTTGTGTGCCTCCTGCTAGCAGGCCGCGGACCCGGTGGTGAAAACAATCGGCACTTCTGTGGCGGGGCAGGGAAGAGTAGCCGAGGGTCTCGGCAAAAGTAGCACAGTCTATTTGTGCCTCGCCAAGGAGCTTTAAGATAGATTGGCATGTACTAGTCGGCACGTGTACACAAGGTACATCTTGCATGGCTACCATCAATTTGCGTCTTGTCAACTTGAAGATTTCCACCAGGTTGGCGATCAATGACGTTGTTGGTTCTGCTCTGACGCGCGCTTAGACGTGTGCTTTAAGACCACACAGGGGAGCGCCAGACGCATCGGCGGTCTCTGAACTTTTCGACCGGTGGGAAACGGGTCGCTGATGTATTCGAGTTGTATTGTTGACAAAATTATATTTATAATTATAGGCCATTTTGAAATGCAGACCTATGTAATAGCAGAAATAAACATTCATAATAAATGTACATTCCCCTGTTTTTCCCAAACGTATTGATTGCTTCTCCTGTCTAAATACGAAAATTTGTGAAAGGCATCCAGTCACGTTCTTTGTGACGCCTGTGGATCAGGTATCCTTAAAGCGTGTTCGGCGATGTTGTTCCTCTTATAATTCACTGTTCATGCAAGACAAGAAACTGCTCTACGTCAACTAAACAAATGTGCTAGAATTGCTAGGACACTTTTTGATGTACGCTCCAATAACCTAAGGAGTCAGCGTTCAATCACTTTAGAAAAGCCGTGGGCCGCGGTGAGTTCGTAAGCGTATTGTTTGCTTGGCGGATGATTGCCAAATGGGCGCATGCAAATTCAAATAGCATTTGGCTATTGGCGATTAGTTACGTTTTTCTCTCAGAAGTACGTGTGCTGCACCCGTTAAGCTGCCTCGGCAGGCAACAAGACACGTGGAGCTTAGTCGAATAGTGAAAAGAGTTCTGAGAAGAGCAGTCATTTTGCACACTCGAGCACAGAAGATCTGAACGGAAGCAATGCACGGTATATAGCTTCGTCACGGCTCTGTCGAGAGTGAATAGGTCGCAGAACATACAAAAGGAAAGAAAGTGCTTCGCACTGTCAAAGAGCTATCATTGCGTGTTTATTGCTTTGAGGATCAAAGCGATGATGTAATTGTCTGTTTGTAGAAGGACGCTATATATATATATATATATTATATAATTTTTTTGCGTGTTTGGTTCTTGCGATTGTATTGAATTATTGTTTTAAACTTTTTGTCAGTTACTTTCAGTCACGTATGGCGCTTACAATAAAAGCCGCGTTCCTTTTACAACGGAACATTACATCATCGCTTTGCGTTAGTCGCGCGTAATATTATCCGTACGATTGTGCGAAATGCTCGAAAACATCGCCGTGCCGACACTAAAAGGATCCAGCGCTCCCTCAAAGCAATAAATACGAAGTGGTAGCTCCTTGACAGCTCAGCAAATACTTTGTTCCCTTTTGCGCATCCTGCAAACCTCGACATCCCCCACTCGACGGATGCGTGTAACTAGGGTATATAGCGTGCATGAGACAGTTACATCCCAGGCATAGATTTTGCCGTGTGACCCGAATTGTATGGTAACCCCCTACAAGGTCGTAATAAATTGCTTTTGTTCAGATCTGTGAACTCAAGTGTGCAAAATGACTGCTCTTCTCAGAGCCCCTTTTACAATTTGCTACTTTACTAAGCTGCACGTGTCTTGTTTGCCTGCCAGGACAGCTTAACGTGTGTAGATCGTTAGAATCAACCGGTTCATCACACGATATGCGCGAGAACGGCCTATCCTATTGTCCGCACCATGCGAAAAGAGTTAGGATTCAGCATGGTGCCAAGGTGACGGGAGGGTAGCTTGAACCCATCCACCGCTGAGCCGCTAAAAACGCCTGTTCTCTTATTGGTGTAAGCTCATCCTTGATTTCATTTGCCAATGTCTCTTTTAAAAGCGACGAGAAAATGTTGGTTTACGTGCTCTTCCAGAGTGTCAGGGTCAGTCGGCTTTTAATTGTCGCATCTGCCATAGGTGTTTTCTTTAATTTTTTTCTTGCAGTTTGATTAATAAGTAATTCCGCCAAAGAACCAAATATGATGTAGCATAGCAGGCCGCGATAAGGTAAGACGTAGTGCTTCTAATACCAAGGCGCGCGAAGGCTACTGGAAGGTTTGCGCGTTTCCATAGGTATCCTTCTGACTAATGTTCAGCACATCGTCAAGCAATAATCCTATTAGTTTCATCGTAAGCAGCAAGGCTTTTGAGGCTATATTTGAAGTGGCGCTTCTCGTTTTATACAAAGAACCCGGGGGATTTCTTCACATATGATGGAAGCATCCAGAACATTTAGATCATCTCCAAGCGCATTAATTATTCCGGGAAGTGCTTGCATAATTGTTTGAATGTTGTTGATGCTCTTGTAGATCATTCCCCACAACGTTTGCGGGATTCCCAGAATTGCAGCAACCTGATACCAGAGATGTTAACCGGGCTCTACAGAGTTGACACCATGTGTATTATTATACTCGCAAGTATTATTGCAAAACCGACGGTCTGCTCTAGTGGTACAGTCATAACTTTGCATTTGAAAAGTATTTGGTGCGCTGCATCCAATATCCGCCGACTTCCTCATAATATTATTTTCAATCGACCACGATCGGACTCTCCCCCATCTATCTAGGACATTTTGGTTAACAATGACAGCGTGGACTGACTAAACACAGAGGAGAAACACGGCACCAAAGTGTGTCACCTTTATTCTTGTCCGTTTGCTTAACCACTCCCGACGTGTTCGAGCCCAAGGGCACTGGTGTCCCCACACTCCGGACGGAACCTGCGGTCGAGCACACAGAAGCCATCGAAATATTACGCACTAGCTACTCAGGTCAGGTCGTAACTGAATTGCCACTGACCGGACTTCAATTACAAAGCATATATTATATAGCTTTGTAGAGAGAGAGAGAGAGAAGGCAAGTATTGCGATGATTTATTAATCATTCACAATACGTTTGCACACTCGGTAGTGCTCGCCAATCATTTTTAAGGCTTGTTGCTTGACAGGTGAGTTGTTACACACTCCTTAGCGGATTCCGACTTCCATGGCCACGGTTATATATATATATATATATATATATGAGTGTTTTAGGCTGATAATTGTATTTTAAGGATGGGCTGTAAAGGTAGTCAGAAACGCTGGATTGCACGCATACGGCCATTTCAAGGCGGGCCGTTCCTGAAATGCACATCTTCGGATTCATACTAGTATAATTGTAAACCTTTGTAAATCTATAAATAACATACGATGGAGAGACTTAGACGACTAGTGAGTAGGTTTGTAGAAAAATATTTTGGCTTATATATAGCCTGCGAGTAAATCTGTTTCTTGGCACCATTAATCAGATTCGCTTTATTGAGAATGAATAGACATTTAAATAGATGTCTATGACTGCTAGCAAGTCAACAAAAAGGCGCAAGGGAGGGAGCAGGCCCCTTCGTAGCGTGCGTAACTGCATTCACCCTTCTCCATAAAAAAAGGTCAGAAAATGCGGCATCAATCATTTAATTTGGCTATAGCGAGCACTGTGAGACTTCTTGAAACTTCGTTCGTAAACGGTTTCTCATGCGAAGACCATGGATGGCAAACTTATATAAAATGCCTACTTTGAATAATAAATAGCCCCATAGCTTAAAAGGTTTCAAAGTATACCTTTTTTTTTTTTTTAGAATTTCCCGTAAGGCAATTGCCCGTGTACGGATTTTTCATGTCATGGCTAAGTTTACTCCACTCCGGCATTTACCTGTCTAATTGGAAACCATGCAAACCAATTTAAAGAGTGGCCGGTCTGGGTCTCGAACCCGGTCCTCCCGAAATGCAATGCAAAGGTTTGCCACTAAGCCAACCTTGCTCGGTGGTCCTTATGACCATACCTAGTCATGGTTGTGTCTTGTAGGGCGGTGATCCGTCCCATCGCGGACGCATATCGCCGTCAGCCTCGTACGAAGGTGATGTGTAAAGGTAAAGTTCGTGCTGCCTCTTCTATCGTACGTATGAAGGGTAGCGGCTTGGCCCCGTCACGCGCAACGCCGTGGTCGTGTACACTGTAAGGACGAGGAGCCCGCCATGGCGACTCCCTTACCGTCTCCGGAGACACAAGCCGTTCAGTTGAACGGGATGGACATTACTGAGCTGTTAAAAGCTAGCCGACCCCCACCAAATGATTACTACATTTCATTCTGGCGCTTAGTAAGTAATACGTTCGAAGACTTAGTTCTCATCCGCCAGCGCAACTTTCTTTTTTTGGTAGAATGAGGGCGATTGTCATTGAGTAAATTTCTGGTTTACCAACGCCTACAGCAGAACATTTAACGTTGACATTGTTGTAGAATGCGTGCATACTGCTAAATTTCCGATTTCTATATTGTGGCCGAGCTGGCCGAGAAAATCGAGCTGTACAAGTATTGCTAACCCAAGTATGCACAATATAAGCGCAGTGAAAAACGAATTATATTTTATTATTATTTCAACCATATGTAACTCTATTATGAAATCGTACGCTTACGACCTTCTGAGAGAACACTCCCCACAGCGTCTTCCCGTGCCAATGACAATATACTAAAAATACTGGCACCACATGCTTCGTGTGTTTAAGACGATAGACTGGAATTTTTTGCAGCTTGGCACAAACCTTAAAACTACGCTGATCACATATAATAATTCATGCGTGTAATTCCGTTCAGCACATTATTATATATATATATATATATATATATATATATATATATATATATATATATATATATATATATATACAAAGTTTTTGATTGTCTAGACCGTTTTCTCTTAGCTGCCATAGTTAACCACTTGGGTATATTAGATTATACCCTTCAAGGTGTTAAGCCTTGTTCAGTAGGCCTATGCAACTAGCCCGGTGGGATTCTATTCTCTGTCGTCGCCAACAGGGGAGCAGCACAACTGTCCTCGTTAAATAAGTACAAATACCAAAAATAAATTTACCTAGAAACCCGCAAGGAAGCTTTGCATTTATTTATTTCTTCTCTCATCGGGCACCCCACCCCCTTAAATATAATATAATAAAGTAAGTATAAAGATATAAAAAACAACGAATTTCTGATTTCTCTCTCCTTAGCTTACACAAAACTAACCCTATTAGGCTGCACATGAGTATATTTGGAACAATCGCGACTGCAGTATTTTGATGTACCCAAACCTGCATTCGAATAGTTTAGGCATAGTCAAATCCACTTCTTTCTGATGTTGGCTGATTGGAGATTATGCCGTCACTTTGCTACTTTTTAAGTAGGCCATTTCGCTGTTTATACTGGACATTATCTGGGCAAAAAATGTAGCAGGCGGATAACGCTTGATTAGATTCACAACTGAGGTAAACGAAAATGTTTTCATCGAACGAGGTTCAACCCTACGTATAGCAACGTCCCAATTGCTTAGAAAGGTACATGCGCCTCCCAAATTACCACTTCGTAAAATATGGCAGTTTGTTAACATACGGTGTAACAATTAAAGGTAGATCAACAATTATTTCCCCGAGGATGATGTCTATGGCCGTCCTAACATAGACGCACCCCTGAGACCCCCCCCCGGAAGGGAAGAGTCTCTTACAACGACCCTCTTAACGAGTTTCGATGATCTATTATAGCAAAGATGGATGCGCTAAAACAGTTCTCGAAGCTATTGTGACGGACGGGTGACACAGACGCTTCAGTCGATCTCTTAACTCCAAAACAGCTTGTCGTAAGGGCCATTATCGACGGCACATTTTAGTACGGCGTTAAAGCGGCCAGAACCACTGATTCATTCAACATTGAGGCATCGGTGAAGGAGTCCACAGGGCGCCAACCGGCCCTTGTTCGTCTGTTACCGGCTGACAGGAGAAGACCATGTCTAAACGGGTTATTGTTAGCCCAAAATATATATGACGAATGACAAACTATGTATGACGACTTAGACCGCAAGTCTTTAGTCGCGAAGTTTGAGCAAGCCCTCGTTTAGGCAGCAACGGATCCAGCCGAAGCTATTTTTAATGTCACCTGGTGGCGAACTCGTCTGTAAGCAGAAGCCCGAGGGACTCGACATAGTGGAAACTTCCTGACGATACTCGCCGCCGAACGAAGGTGAAGACGAAGGCTGATGGCAAAAAGACGACGACTTCTGAAGGTTCATTAGACAGGCTACGCCTCACTGGAGACCTTCACCCCCCCCCCCCCCCCCCCGCCATTAGCAGTGACCTTGACCAGCAGCGAACGTTGGCACGATGCGACAACGAGATACGGGCAGCGAAACATGAATGCAACGACAAAGCTCACACAAGGCAACCTTGCGGCAAACCTGTTATCGTTATTTAAGACTCCGCTCACGAGTGTTTTGTTTTCCAGGTTGAGCCCATACTTCTGCTTAACGCTGACTTGACACATAGCACTTGTTATGGAGGTGATCTACGTTGAGTCTATACTATTATTTGTGATTACATCACCTTTCGGTATTGTTGATTCCATTACATTATACTCGTATTCATTAAATCTCGGAAACGGCATTCGTTCCGTTAATCTTAGACATATATAGAATATTTGTATATGCATCTCGGGAAGCTGTCAGCGACCTAACGCCCAGATAGCTGGCGCTGACCGACATGCTCCATGATGATATTTGGTGCAGACAAGGCCGCAAAATTTGCAGCAACACTCATCGGAAGGGTTATGGAACTCAGTGCGGTGGCACAGTTTGTTGAGTCTAAACCACTCTTTTTTTTTCGTGTAATTAGCTATGGATGAACGCCGCGGTTAGTTGATTGACGCGGTTGGTGCACGACGTCATGGTGGGTGCTGTCTCGGCGGCGGTCGATCTAACGGATGGCGCCCTCATAGGAGGCTTTAGGATGACTTAGACTTTTATTTTAAAAACTTAGACAAACACAGATGCTGATAGTTATAATAAACGTCATTGCACCACTAGACACGCCCTCTCAATAACTGAGGACAATATTGCTTTTATCTATAGAACCTGGTGACCTTGTGTCGCGGGGAGGCATGGATGACAGGAGATATAAGGGTTTTAGCAGGTTATTTAGAAGCCTTGGTAGTCGTAAGGCTACCAGCCGGCGTGTAGTTCTGCACAGCGTGCCTAAAAGCATTTCTTCGTCTCATAGAATTAACAACAAAGTAATTTATGAAGGCTGTGATGATGCTATTAGCTCAACGATCGGTCTAATATCGAGGGCGACGATGGCGACGATGACGATAATGGTGATGACGGTGAAGACAATGATGACTCGTCTGGTGTTACTAATGCTTCATCGTTTGCAAGTTGTGACGTTTCTGACGAAGAACTGGCGTAGTTAGTGACCGCCATGTGCAGCCGTTGGTAACAGCGACTGTAGTGGCTGCGGCACGCACCATCTATCAACTCGCTTGGTGCCGAACCTCAAACATCGTGGATTGAATACGCAAGCGAATGAGGTAGCGGTGTGTGTCTGTGCGAGCGTATAGATGAGTTGGCATGCACCGCAGAGACCGCAAAGCCAATAATAATCATATCGGTGGTAATTAAACCAATTTGCGGACCTAACGGCCTTAGCGGTAGATTAAATATTTAAAGTATCGCTTTGAGACTGTGTCTATGTTTTTTTTCAATAGCTGTAATATCAAATCAGACTTTGAAACGTGTATATATATATATATATATATACATATATTATTACTACTGGTCGTACTGTAGGTACGTGGTTGCAGTGCTCATTATTTTCCTAACTGTTTGCTTGTTAATATGAATATATATATATATATATATATATATATTAAGAAGCAGACCGTTAGGAAAATAATGAGGTACTGAAGCTACAAACCTACAGTAGGACTTACTTTATATATATATATATATATGCACAGATATTAACCAGCAAACAGTTAAGACAATAATGAGAACTGCAACCACGTACCTACAGTACGACCACCAGCAGATCAAAAGTAGGAACAGGTAGACGAAATTAGAGTTATACATGGTCGAGTTTAATCCTTTATTTTTGCGCCACAGGCACATTTGAATGTGCCTGTCAAACAGGCGTTCACGTTTTGGCCGAAGCTGCACCTCAATGCACTTTAATTGAGGTCGAGTTATGAGTGTGGTTTTCCTCTGCTTCCGTTGTTTTCTCCACGACAACCCCCCCCCCCCCCCCCCCCCTGTCGAGCGGCTGGTGTCGGCTTACGGCTTGCGCTCGTTGTAAAACTGCAACTAGCGAGGCACACGGCTAGCATGAAGCTTACGACTGTACGGCTGGCTTGTGACTTCGACGACCGTCGGCTGTTCTGTCCCGTGCCTCCCTTTCATCCTATCTCCCAAATGCACCTCTCGCACCTCCCTCCCATCCTATCCTATTTCCTCAACTTCATGAGTCGTTCTCCGCCGCTTCTCACCGTCCGTGCGCTTAGTGCGCATGGTTCGTACAGTCGTTCCTGTCGAAAAGGCCGACCGCATACATGATAATCGCCTCATTCGTTGGTTGGGTGACAGTGACAACAGAAACACAGCCACACAGTTGGACAGTCAGAGAGACAGACTGCCAGAAAGACAAGCAGACAAACAAACAAACAGGGCAGCCAAGCGAAACCACTGCCACCTAGAATCGCGTGCTAAGCCGAACTTGCAGTTGGCAGAGAGAGAGAGAGACAGAGAGAAGCCTGGATGAAGACGATTGGGGTCTTCAACAACCGCAGACCTGTCTGGGCTTAATTAAAGCGGTCGCCGAATAGATGTAGTCACCGCATTGTATGTTGTAGCGGTGGTACTCGGCGACAGCCGCAGCAGCAGCAGCAGCAACAACAGCAACAGGACTATTGCTGTGACGTTGTCATTTAACAACAACAACAACTGCAGCAGCAACAACAACAACTGCAGCAACAACAACAACTGCAGCAACACAACAACAACACAACAACAAACAACAACAACAACAACAACGACGACGTTGTCGACTGGCTGTTGTTGCTGATGCTGCTGGAAACAACATTACCACGAAAGTGTCCTGGTTACTGCAAGCCAGTTCGCTGACTAGTCGGCTTTGCTAATCGTAATCCACACGAATGCGACAATTGACGACTCCCCTAACTAATGAATAAAACCAATTAACTACACAACTGGGATATATTGGCTAAGAGACTAGATTCTGCCTGCTAGGGACTAACTAGGAGATACTACGTAAGGATGAACACTTATAAACGTTACTTTGTTTTATTAACTAATGGTTTGTTTGCATATTGCACGTAAAAGTGAAACGCACATCTACGTATACGCATCATGGTTCCAATAGTCGAATGAACGAAACTGCTTTGTCGGATCGTTGGAGATGGTATAAATCACACTGTCGCCCGCAGAGTCTGCACGTGCACACCGAAGAGACTTTATGGAACTTTTCTCGAGGACAGATCTTCGTGTGGAAGTTATAACAGCAACCGTATGATCAGATGTTCATTCTCATATTGCAGAGCTTTCACGAACTAGGCGTCATTGCCTGGATTTCATAAAACAGACGGTCATGTCTACCATACTATTATCCCATTCAGACAGCCATTTCTTGAAAGCTATCGTTTTTAATGCGCAAAGAACGTGCA
>QVRM01003927.1:0-72528 GCA_003439945.1 Dermanyssus gallinae
ATAGGCAGGCAACCATAGCACCGAATAAGTGCATACCTGAATGAATACATTCTGACTGAACGACGATCATAATGACAAAGGCGATGATAGAGGGAATTAGAACGTCGACGATTATGATGATTACGAAGAAGATTATGACCATGTATAGCATGGTGGCAGCTATGATGACAACTATGATGTTGCCAGCAACAGCTGTTTTTGTGTTGGCAACAGTAATGGTCTTCATGGCAGTAATGGCTCTAATCTAGTTAATGGTATCAATGGTATTAGCCTAATGATTGCTATTAAGCGCATGAATTGTGCAGACGAACACCGGACAACCAACGCAGAACAAGCGGATGTCGCCGTCGGATGAAAAACGATCCGCAGATGACGTAGAAGGTGTCTGAGGTCAACCAGACCCACGACTTCACCCGTAGCAGACTGACGGCTGAAAGTTTGCTGCAGTTGTAGTGGTAAGGCTGAACCCGACTGATGTCGAGGGTAGCTACATCAGCGGCGGGCGGGGGCACCACGAGAGACAGCTCGATGGTAGTTAGTTGAGGTGAGAGCTATTTGTACTCTCACCGCTAAGGGCTGTCGTCTGTATCCACTCGAAAGGAATCGGTATTCGAAATAGTGTTTGTGTCGGGACACCAGTATTACATTCCTCCGTAGAGGCAGATTAGGCATTTAGTCACTAACTGAGCGGTGACGAATATATATATATATTATATATATATATATATATATATATATATATATATACGATGTGACAATGAACAATCGCAGAAGTCAAATAATGTTTTACCAAATGTATGCCAGATTTGAAACAATCAATAATATGTTTTTGAGACTCGCACAACAAAGCGGCTTCGTGGGCGGTCTTTTGCTTACCTAGTCTCCTTTTCCACCCCTTTATTCGGCAAATAAAGGCGCTTTTCTATTTCTCTTTCTCTCTCTTTCTATATATATATATAATACACTCTGGAGTGGCGCTATATATATATATATATATATATATATATATATATAGCGCCACTCCAGAGTGTAGAGGAAAGAAACGGTATTTACACAGCGACTAGACTAAATGAAAACAATTGGCAACATTTTTAAACCGACGGAATCCCCCTTTTCGCATAGAAATGTTTTAAAGCACTTTTTGCTCTTGACATTTTACTTAATTTACTGTCACCTGTTATGGAACAAGGTCATTAGCTTGGGTATCCACATCTAGATGGTATGATGGTGCCGTGCTGCCTACGCAACCGATCCTCTCCGGAACCGGGTAGACAATTCTCTTAACACGTGTATTTCCGTTGTCATACTTAAATACTCGTCTGTCAAGGACTTTTTTACCACCGGCTGCAATTTAAATTCCCATTCCGCAATTTGTGTAAGCGTGCTTGGTATCAATAATTAAATGAACAATGACTCGTTATACAAGATCTCAAACGCGTACAACCAACTGTACTAAATACTAGTAGTCAGCAAATAACTATACTTACCTATACGTGAAGATGCGTATAGACTCTTGGCTATGACGCACTCGCTTATTAGGTTAGGTCCTCTAACATACCACCACACTTTCTTAGAATTAAACAAACGTGTGATCTTATTCTGTGTTAATTGAAATATATACCGTTATGATTGGGTAACCTTTACAGCGTAGCCAGCCGTGTAAGTATTTCTGCTTTAATCAAGCATGTGAGACCGCCACCGAAAATCGGTGCGCAAATAAGATAGAGCACGCATGCGTACATCCATAGTGAGTGCAAAGGATAAAAGACTTGCCGTGCTTTAGAACTTGTAATGCTCACGTTCACACTTCATAATTTTCAGATTGAATGAGACGCAATAACAATAATAACAATCATATCAATAATATTTACCTGCTATTGTCGCTCGATCATTTATAATAAGGTAGCATTGCGGACACATGTATGTATTACGATGTATTGACGTGGTAGTAGCAACACTCAACGCCACAGGGCGGCTACAACAAGGTTATGATATCCCGCTGAGCTTAAGCACCATCAACATATATATTTATATATATATATATATATGGCTGGCAATAATGGTTAATATACCAACCCATAGCTCACACTCCACTGGTCCCATTTATTGTTACGCGTGGGTCTTTTGTTGTTCGCACGGAAATAGCCAAAGTAGTCACTGTTTTCGTGGCCCTTGCAATTAATCGAAACCAGCATATTTGCCGCCTGTAACAACTACGGCCATTATTCGTGTTAGATTGGCAATATTGTCAGATCTTTACTAAGGACTCCTGTAATGCTAATAAACATTATTTACGTAGCAGGTGCCGACTTCGAGTAATGATAATAGTGGCAATCACCAGTATAATTTAAAATGTTTCAAAAGATTAGAGTGAAAATTGGTTTGAGACAAAGCATATATATATATATATATATATATATAATACGGCAATTAGTTGCACGGGCATGTTATAAAACAGTAATATAAAAACTCATTTATTTCTACTACGTTGCCCTTTACATAAGCTACAACTTTCCTTTTGAATGTCGATATGATTCCTCTTATTGCTAACTGAAGCGGGCACATACGTACTCAGAAACGATATGAAACTTGACAGTAGTTCTTGATACATTGAGATTTAACTTATATTGCATGGGATCAGCGATTGCGTACACATGGTAAATAAGGGTTGGCCATGCAATCAAAAATGTTGCCTAGCGACCAGAAAACACCTGAAGACTAGCTTTCGTTTTGCCTTACATCCTGGGCTATAGAAATAGTCGTGTCTCAATCTGTAAATTTTCCTTACTACTGTTTGATAAATACGTAATATCATCGTATCAGAAGAACTCCTGCTGGTCTCTTAAGTCGGCCGTTTTTAATGCTTAGGCTCACGCGGGGAAGACGATATATATATATATATATATATATATATATATATATATATATATATATATATATATATATATATATATATATATATATATATATATATATATATATATATATATGCATGTGTAAAAATAATGTCATGATAGAAATCCATCTTCCCACGAAACCCAACTGTCGTTCGTTTAAACAGCGCACTCGTAACCATAGACGACAGGACAGAAGTGACAATTGTCAATGTCATCATGAAGCAATAATCACCCAACTACACAGCGGCCAACATAAGGACGCACAGCAACAACAACGTCGAGAACAGAACAACAACAACAACAACAACAACAACAACAACAACAACAACAACAACAACAACAACAACAACAACAACAACAACAACAACAACAACAACAACAACAACAACAACAACAACGACGACGACGACGACGACAACAGCAGCAGCAGCAGCAGCAGCAACAACAACAACATGAATAGTTTAGTGTAGGTCCCCGTGATCGGAAAGTCCCACTCTTGAGATTTAGAAGTAACATGCTTCTTTATGCATGCTAAGACAAGAGTGAATCGCGCCCACGGCCGGATGTAAAAGCGGCAGCGGCGTTCTCCCACTCCGACACCTTCATACATAAGCAGCAGCAGCAGAAGCAACAACAGCGCGTACCGTCACATTATCACCGTTGTTTCGTCGTCATCCTTGTATCCTTGTCCCTCCCCGCATGAGCCGGACTGTCGTGAACATGAAACGCACACAGGCTGTGGTGATGGCGGCGGCGGTAGTGGTGATCGAACATTGACATTGGGTGTATGGAAACTAGGCAGCAGTCAAGCTTGTCATTTGGCTCCGGGCCTCACTCTGTCAGTCAGAGAGTCACTGGTTACACGAGTTGACTACGGGCCCGCTTTTTTTCTGCCTTTGGCAATGCAGTACAGCCGCAGAAGCCGACACTGCTGCTGCTGCTGCTACTTTTCCTACACCTCATAGGTCTACTACGCCAGACTATGTGAACGTACGCATTCATTCACGTAGCTCTTTGGAATTTTGGTTCAACGATGGCCGCTGTGTACCAACAGTGATCTTGGCTCAACACGCTCCTCGGTGTCATCGTGAGAAATCGCTCGCTGGCTCAATCGCTTGCCGTCGTTGTCGTCATCGTCATTGTAAATTCCGTTCCAATTCGCCTATGATATATAATGCCTACACTAGGTAGAGACGACTTGAACAGTCGACAGGAACTTGTTTTGTGTTACCCTGCATAAGCCAATGGGTAGGAAGAACAAGCGCGTTTTGGGGAGACTACAGTACGTTAGGACCAGTGGAGACAGTAGGTGTCATTCCTGAAAAGTGCTCACTCACACAAACGAATGTTGGCGAACAGCTCGAAAAAGTGCGACCGCGTCAAGACGGTACATGCATTAGCCTATCTATAGTCAACGTTTCCTGCTTATATGTGTAACTATATTCATTCGATCTTGGCTCTCTAGTGACAAGCTGTAGCGAAAACGTGTTCTCACGCGACCAACATACAAACTTGAGTGTGTTTAGAACTCATAGAAGATAACCCACCTAATTAAGGTACTCACATCTTGTTTATTAAGGATTGTTTTGCTTATTCATGCATTGCGCGATTCACGTTTCATCTTTATTTTACTTCTATCCTGACGATATATGTTTAGCGTGCTATTTGACAGAAAGAAAACAAATACAGAAATCATTTGTCGTGTACTAGGGCACCTTTATAGTTCTAATATGAGTTAATACCAGTATTATTAACAATAATCGACTAAACAGCGCCTACAACATTCAATCGACGTTTACTTGTTTTTTTTTGTGTGGCTGAACTCTAAACTGTTCCAACCGCTTAGGCAAGCTATTGCAGCGGGCTCTAGATAGCGGGCAGGCAGCATAAATATTGGTCTCTATAAGTTAACATTATATGTACACTGTGCATAGAGATATGTATGTGTCTATGCATAGACCGTCCCTCCCAACCCGACAGCGGAAACGAGACGCTTATAAGGCTCATATCGTCTTCTCCAGCCATAAGTGTCGTAGAAGAGGCAGACTAGTCTTCTAGGTAATGCACACATGTCCGCACTACTGACTGCATAAATTGCAATCAATAAACGAACCATGCGTACATGACGACAGAGTGGAGAAGAACAATAAAGGTCTGTTTTGTTTTTTGTTGTTGCTGCTAATTTGTTGCTGAAGCAGCAACAATAGCAGCAGCAACATGAACCGCAACAAAATCAGCAACAAGAAAAACATTGATCGCAACAACAACAACAACAAAATCACAACAACAAGAACAACAGAAATGACAACAACAACATGAACCGCAGTAAAAAAGACAACATGAACCATAACGTCTTCCGCAGTGCCACCGACAGCAACCACGATCCAGAGCATTGTTGCATGCAGACGTTGAGAAGAGCAGCATTTGTTTGCTGGTTTGAGCGGACGGATAGACAGACGGAAGAACGGGCAAGAGGGCCGGGCAATAACGAGCGCGTGTACCGTCGTACAGAGCGACGCGTCGATGTGTTGCCAAAACGCAGAGCCGCTCAAGGCGGAGTAGTGAATCGGCGAATTAGCCAGCAGCGACTGGTGCAGCGATGCCAGGCGGTTGGCGGCTGGCTATCTATCTATCTCTATGGGTCAATCGGGCGGTTGATCAGTCGTCCTGCCGGCCTAACTGCTATGGTATCAATGGTATCGATGTGCCTGTTTAACTGGCTGGCTATATGGCATCATCTATCCGTCTGTCTAACTGGCTGTCTATGATGCCTATGAGCCTCCCTGTCTGTCTATGAGACTCTCTGTGCGTCTGTCTATCTGTTTGTGTCTGTATCTGTCTGGTCGTTTGCCGGTTTCCGCTCGAACCGATGGGCGGACCCCTTCGTCTGGAGGAGATCGAAGACTCCGCCCCCGGTGGTTGGGTCGTCGTCGTCGGCTGCGGCGGCGGCTGTTGCTGCTGCTGCCGCCGCCGCGTCCGCGATTGCTGCTACCACGGGCGGCGCTGCCGACCACAGTTAGCGGCCGCCTGCCAGCCTATGCGCCAAGCAGACATCTCTGCCGTAGCAGCGGCCGCTGGTGCTTTTGCTGCTGCCGCTGCTGCTGTTGCTGACGCTGACGGCGTCGACGACGACGCTAGCGTCACCGCGCCGCCGAGGTTTCTTCATTCATCGGGCGCGAAAAAGATGCTGACGCGCTTGTTGTGGTTGGCGTTGTTGTTGTTGGCGCTGTTGTTGTTATTGTTGGCGCTGTTGTTGTTGTTGTTGTTATTGTTGTTGTTGTTGTTGTCATCGTCGTCGCTAAGCGACAACAACCCGAACAAGCGCGAGTGAGTGAACAACACAGGTGCCGCCAGCAGTAGCAGCAGAGCGCCATCATCAGCCCCACCAACAGCCAGCATCGGCATCACCTCCACCGCAACCATCATTACTACGACGTCGGCGACAACGGCGACGACGACAACCACCTCCTTCTCCTCGAGAAACGCCACGACCATCGCCGGGCGTCATCGTCGCTCAAGAAGATGCTGCTGCAGCTGCTGTTACGGCTGCCGCCGCCGTGACGCCCATCTCGCGCGGGTCAGAAGCGGCCGCCCGTCGCTCGCAGTAGCGGCCGCCCAACCACAGCAATACCATAGTAGCAGCAACGGCAGTAGCAGCAGCACCACTAGGTATCAACAACAACAACGGCAGCAGCAGCAAGAGCACCAGCAGCCGCATGAGTTACATTCGCCCTGTTAGCAGTTATTGCCATCGCCGTCAGCGTAGCCCGACGAGCAGCATCAGCAGCAGCGGCCGCAGCCGCCGAAGCAGCAGCAGCAGGAGGGGTAGATCGAGTATCATCTATCTATCTCTCTCTATCCAGCTATTGTCGGACGAACCGCCGGGATACCGGAGCATGCCAGGACTCTGCCAGCCCATGTCCCCAGAGACGCGGAGACGTTAGACGTGTACGGCAGACGGTGACTGGCGTTCGTCCGCCGAAGTTGCACGAAGTTGTGTTGTTGTGGTTGTGGTTGTGGTGGTGGTGGTGGTTGTGCTCTCAACAAGTCGCTACAATATCAAGGAGGGCAACAGCAACAACAGCTGCAGCAATAACAACAACAGCAACAACAACAATAACAGCAGCAGCAACAACAACAACAATTACAGCAGCTGCAGCAGCAACAACAACAATTACAGCAGCAGCAGCAACAGTTGCAACAATAATGACAGCGACGTACAGAATGCTAAGAGCTTGACGAATCAAACGAAAGCCCTTCTTGAGTTATACCTATTCGTGTTCTGGGTTCGAAGGAAAGAATTCGTGTGAGGAAGATAAATGCAGCCCGTAGTAGTAAGCAGGTCGTTTTTGGGCATGTTGGGCAGACGACTCACCTCGTTACCTGGATGGTGCTCCTTGGCGGATTTGTAAGCAGACCGTCTTCGACAAAGTGAAGTAGTTATCACCTATTAATTAGGTAGCCGTCGCTGGTAAAGTCGTGAAGGGTAGTCGATAGTCGACCAACGTTGCGAATTATACTCGTCTTACCACAACATACCAACCAGGAACAAGGAACAACCTGTACCAATTTGGTGTCGACTGCAATAGGATATGGTGCAATCACCTTTCAAATATGCAACAGTTTTGTGGCAACGTGTGGCCCGTGTCTAGAGATGTGTGAACTCTAAAGTAGGTGTTTTGTTGCGGTGAAGGCGATTTTGTACATACGTGTGTTTTCGTATGGAAAAGGTGTTTGGACTACGTTCGCCCTCTGTGGATGTCTATGTGTCGATATCCTAGACGAGCAGTACACTACTAGTTCAACTTGAAGAACGCATGCTTGTTGTTGTTGTTTCAACGAGAAGAATGTGCTTGTCAACGTCTTCGGCATTATCATCGTTGTTGCTATTGTTGTTGTTGCTGTCGTCGTCGTCAATGTCGTCGTCGTCGTCGTTGACTGTGCTTTAGTGTGTGTCTGTTGCGCCGACAACGTGAAACGTGCTTCACCACGTTGTAGCGAAGAACAACCTACAAACACTATAGCTTAGTGAATAGCCAGCCCGACGAGAGTCAGTCGTCGTTGTGCAAACGACGGCCAGTCTTCAGACCCAGAACGATGGATCTAAGCTGTTCGACAGCCAGTAAGGAGGGGTCGAGGTCGTCTTCCCCAATCTCGTCGCCGCCACCACCACTGGCGCCACCGTCACGAGGGACGTCGGACCGCGACACCTCATCCGAGGAGCGGCCTTCAGTCAAGCTGAAGAGCATCTTCTCTGTGGACTCGATTCTTGCGCGGAAGGACTCTTCACCGCCGTCTTTCGACTGTCCGGCGCTGTCCTCCGGAGGTACAACTACTACAACGACCACCAACACCAACACCACATCAGGCACCAGTGCTTCGATGGTGGCTCCCGGATCCCCGATGTCCCAGCACTCGGCCCAGTCAAATCCTCCCTCGTCGCCAGAGATCCACGTTGACGATGACGGCGATGACAATGATGATGTTGATGATGATGATGATGACGACGACGGTGGTACCAACTTCAGTACAAGCAGTAGTCCAAACCCTTCGTCTCCGCCCTCGACTCAGGCGAGCAACGGCTGCGTCGGCAATCCGTTCTTTGCAGCACAAATCTACCCCCTACTTCCCGGAGTGCCTGGACTGCAGGGAATGCCGTCGGGGTTGAGCGCGAGCATGGCGGCTCTGCCCGGCGTCGCGTCGGTGGTAGGCGGGTCGTCTGCGATATCGTCGAGTGCGGCGCAGAGCCTTAGTGGAGGCTGGATCACCTCACCGTTTGCCAGCCAGCTTTTGTCAGGTAGGCCGGCACGCCCTGTCATCTCGGCGATCCAAGCTAAGAATTTAAGTAGTTTATTGGCTAGACATAACCTTCCAGTACCCAGCACAACATGACTTTACCCATCCTCTCCCCTCCGTCATTCTAACTTTGTATCACCTTTTAGGAATTATCTCTAAAATGCGTTCTGGGACGCCGGTAATGCGGCGGTGGCTGGGGAGATGAGGCAGCCGATGTAGGTGAAGTCGCCTATGTCGAGATGTTAGTAGACCGTTCATAGTCCCTAGCCGACATTCATAGTGGGCGTCTCTGTCACCGTAATCGCATCCTTTTACGAAAATGTCGAGCTCGGTGGCGTGGTGCATTCACCTGCGCCTCGCGACCGGAGGAGACACATAGGTGCGCGGGTTCGAGCCCCACCGTTGCACCGATTTGTATTTGTGGGGTATGTTCGTCTATGAAGCAATGCGATAAGCGGTCCCGTGGACATTAAATCTCGGCTATGGATCGGCCCGAAAAAGTTGAATTTTACGAATCTAGGCAAGCTACCGACGCTCAATCGTGTCCCGCTCCCGAACCTGCTCCAGTCAGTGGCAAATAATTGCCCAACTGATTTTGAGGTTTATTCGAATCTAGCTGTTATTCCGCAAACCATAAGATCCATTATAGGTCTGACCAAACACTATTTCCCGAGTCATCAGTGCACGTACTTATTGATTAAGTACTACTTCTGCTACTAATACTACTACTTAGTACTGGTACTGTAGTCATTGTCGTAGACCTTGGACATTGGAAGGAGGATCGAGAAAGATTTTCTCTTGTACAAGCATGTCGCCAATTTAGATTTAAAAAATGGATAAATTAACCTTCCAACTTTAAGAGATAATAATTACTACTGAAAACATGGAAAATAACTCAGAAGCAGCGACAGACACTTTTGCAATCATTAAGACTATCATCAAAAATACTATGGACATTGATAACTTCACGCGATTTTCCCACAATAAGGCAAGCTGAATTGTTATTGCGGTCTGGTCAGCAGGATCGAAACTACTAACACCTCTCCGTGCCGATTTTGTGTGTTGGTAGTTACTTCTTTTAAATAGCGCACGTGCTACAGTAGCACTCAGTAACCGTGCAAGTATGTCCATGCACGCATGACGGACTTGGCTAACTGTAGAAATGGTGACACTTATGTATTACCCTAATGTTCACTAGATGGAGATTGAAATTATTCAGGGCATTGCAGTCCACTAGCCGGCAAGATGGGTGTGAGAGGAAACCCATTGAGGATCTCTTGCAATGTGATTGCAAGAATTAATCATTATGGCCATAACAGCTATGTTTGCTTATAACCTCTTAGCCGCCAATAGACGACCCAGTCAAGCTATTAAATCCTAAGGTCTAGGATCCTAAGGATTGTTCTATAGCTGGGTACGAAGCATATCGAAGATGTGCAAAATCAACCATATATATATATATATATATATATATATAGCTGGCAGTCTTGCTGGCAGCTACAGATCTCTGTTGGAGAAAGTCTGTATAAATCGAGGAACAAAAGCCCGATGACGATGGGGGTGCATTTAGACGTGCTACCGTGCCACAGGCACCTTAGCCCATTACGAGCCCATTAAAAATGTGGTTGTCAGGGCGTAAAAAACTACGTCTGTCATTAATTTACTATATTCAGCATTACTATCATCATAGCAGCAGCAGCAGTCGAGTCCGGTGACGTGGTGGCATGCGTCTGCGCCTCGCGACTGGAGGAGACACATAGGTGCGCGGGTTCGAGACCCACCGTTGCACATTTGTATTTATGGGGGTCCGTCTCTAAAGCAATGCGCGGAGCAGTCCCATGGACGTTAAATCTTGGCTGAGAGTCAGCCCCGAAGGGATAGTAGCAGCAGAAGCAGTAGGACATTACGCAGCATTCTATGACGGATAGTATTATTATTATTATTATTATTATTATTGCTGGCATACCCAGCACTGTAAACATCAAACACTTTTATCACCATTCTTTTATGTGTATGTGTCTGTCTGCGTATTTGCTTATATTGTATATGGTCGAACGAATGGTCTCTAGTCATCGCCAATAATACACATTTTTTCAAGATTACCGCTTAGCTTTCTTGAGAGGCCATTTCTGAGGCAACACCAGTGTCATTCTCCACGTCCACTTTCCAATTCAGATCTCACAGCCGGTGGAAGTCAACAGGTTTAGGGGTGAGCTGGCTTTAAAATGACTGTTCTATGCTTGTGTGTATGATGCATGTTTAGTAGTGTTTGTGTTGGACAATCTCCGAAAAGCCAAGTGCGACCGGATAGCCTATAGAGTGAAAGTCTAGTTCTATAGAGTGAAAGCCGCTGTCTCGTGTGCGACGTCACCGTGCTTTGCACGCTGGCCGCATCGTATGCTCGTCATACGAGCCGGGCGGTCGAAACAGTCGCTCATTTTGCATTTTGTGGTCGTCTTCGAAACTTGGGCTCAATGGGAAAAATCACAAGGAGTTTTCTGGCGGAGCTGAAAACCAGAACCGCGATAGCAGCCTGAGATAAAAGGGCATGGCAGTTTTTGCAACGGAAAAGATCGGTTGAAATTCAAGCAGAAACGCCGCGTCCAACATTTGTTCATTGTCTACGGGAAAGGGACTCGCCTTTCTGATGTAGCCGACGTTAGTTGGCATTGGAAGTTCATATATAATTGAATGACAGACAAATAAGATATTAAGATTTGAAAAAAACGTTGTCTTATTATATATATATATATATATATATATATATATATATATATATATATATATACATTGGCAAACTCTGCTGCGAAATGCTCTTTCTTGTGTGGGTCTGATCGATTGTCATTAGTAGTCGCCTTGTAAACAGTGTTGTTTTCTATTTCTTATCGCTCGTGCAGCATATTGTGCACTCCGCCTACTGAGATACCTACGATCCCAATTATCTAACGCACATTCATTCAGCGATCTTCTATGGTGATACGATGGATGTTTTTAACCATTTGTGGTGTAATCACTATAACTGAACGTCCGGGACGTGTTTCAGCGTTGGTTAGTATCTAGATGCATTTGAGTTTCCAAACATGATTGCAAAATTAAATGGTCACATTTTTTTAAAGCCGTCTACCTCTTGACATTACGGTACGGCATTCGGTTATTTCCATGTCCAGGACATGTGCTGCCATTGTCTATTCAAATGCTTGCCAAGCGAAATCTAAACAATGCTTTTGCCTATATATATTTATATATAGTTACCTTTCCGCTAGATACTGTAAATAGAATTGTGCGCCACTTAACTCCGGTTATTATTAGTCCTTTTTGATCGACATATATAAATATATATCGTTAGATCAATCGATGGCTCTTTACGTCAACACTTGACTCTTAAGCATTCTCCACCGTAGGCAGTAGCCTGACGCCGTAGCTTTGCAGTAACAGACCACCTATATGCGTCCTGTATCTGTCTCAGGGTAACACGTAGAAAACATACAGTTCAACAAATACAAGTCCACCTGCGGGCGCCGCTTTCAGCGTCGCCAGCAAGAGCCGAAACGTTCTAACTGCCAGAGTAGTAGTAGTAATAGTAGTTAGTCCAGCCGCCGTCCCAACGGCACAGTACAACACCGGGGGTGGGTTGTTAAAGGATGTCGTTAATGAGGCCAATTAGCTCTGTTCTATTTTTCCTTCACCTCTCTCTCTCTCTCTCTCTCAATTGTACTCTGTATCTATTTCTCGCTCAATCTTCGGCTCTCTTACATGTTTCAGTTGACAGTAAAGTTCGTTGTGCGATCCTGTGTGTTTCTGTCTAGTCTCCTCGTATAGGACGTATTACGGTACAATATAACAATTACACTGATAATGATCAAAACACTAATAAGCTCGGCAGGGACCAATCTACTGTGGGTTAATGTTGTTGATGCTGTTGTTATCGTTGTCGTCATCGTCGTCGCTGTTGTTTTTGTTGTTGTTGTCGTCGTGGTCGTTGTAAATACCAACCTATCCATGTTCACACGGATTATGATCAATTGCGGAATAAACGCAGGCCATTTCCCGCCGATGACAACGCCTTGAAATGTCGTTTTCTATCTATATCACGATCACGTGACGAATAGCGAACGTCGTCGTCGTCATTGTGGTGGCGGCGGTCCTCACTCCACAACGATACAACAACGAGGCATTGTAAAGCGACCTATAACGACCATACGTCCGTCGACTGCTAAGTCGCACCTGTAGTTGCAACCTGCCGATAGAGAGACGAGGTGATGATGCTTTACCGGCAGGATGGATCTTTCTATCCTGCCTCTACTAAGTCGAGCCCGGTGGCGTGGTGCATTCCGCCTGCGTCTCGCGACCGGAGAAGACACATGGGTGCGCAGGTTCGAGTCCCACCGTTGCACATTTGTATTTATGGGGGTCCGTCTATGAAGCATTGCGAAATGCAGTCCCGTGGACGTTAAATCTTGGCTGAGGTTAAGCCCGAAAAGCACTTTTTTTTATATCCTCTACTAAGCCAAAGCGGTGGTACGCATGCTCATCTTGGCGAGGCTGCGAGGAATAACAACGGTGCACAGTAACACCTCTGCTGCACGTAGCAAATTGAATTCGAAATGAGGTAAACGCTCGGCCGTTACGCTGACGTTACGCACCCTGATTTGATGCATGCAGCAATGGTTTTCCATCATAACTTTGACCCAAATCTGCAAATCCCTAGAAAGAAACGCGCGAAAAGTGCTTAACCCGCCAATGCCGTCAAGGCCATGTTCTCCACCTTTTGCCCCGTCGACAAATATAGATACATGTATACACGACAAATAAGGCGATACATTCGTGCCAAGTCGAGCATGTACTAGGTATCTTGTGTGTTTATGACTCAAAGTGACACTTTCCGTTTCCAAAATAGCACGTTGGCTATTTCAAAATAAGAATACATTTTATTGTTTGACTCACAAGTATATACATATACTTATATATATATATATATATATATATATACTTATATAAATATATATATATATATATATATATATATAAATATATATATATACTTATATAAAAATATATATATATATATATATATATATATATATATATACAGGGTGTGACAGGAAGTTTTAAAGCGATGCATAGAATTGTAGAGCTCGTTAAAGCAAATATTTTTTCCAATAGAACTTGGTCTCTAAGACGTCTTGTTTCGGAGTGAGAGTGAAATTATTACAATTTGTGACAATGGTGTTTTTGTCCGACATAGGAGCACAAAATGTGCTGTTGCGAGACAACCAGTCCTCCTAGACAGAAACTAAGCACACGTTCGTGTTTGTGATCGTGTGTGCCGGTCAGAAAACGCCCCATGGTCGCTTAGAAGAGAATTCGCCAAAAATGTAGTTCTTTATTAGTGTTCACGCCAAATACTTTAAAATCATAACCCTACAACCACTCACAGCGCTCAAAACGGACAAATTCAGCTAATGTGCAATTCATGGCGATCATTTTGGTACCAAACATATGCCCATGCGAGCTGTGGTTGCGGAGCAATTACGATTTTTCGGCGGGATGTCCAGATTAAGTGCATGAAAAATGACGCGCTGCGGCTGTCGCGCGACACGTCGGCGGTAGTTTATATATATATATATATATATATATATATACATGTTGCACTGATTTAAGTGAGCATGAACCTTGGAACTAAACTGCAGTGCGGAGAAAGACAAGAATGATGAAAAAGAGTGTCTTTCCCACAGAAAACGAAGTTCAAGAAGAACGGTAGGTTTCGTAAAAATAAAATTCACAGTTAATGAAAGGAAGAATATTCAGCTAATTTGCGTTTAATGTGTATATTTGTGTATACAATTGTGTGTTTTTGTGTTTTAAGCAGGTAGCGCAATGCTGCAACAGCTGCGTCTACAGGCGCTTAGTCAGGGAGCTCCGCCGGGACCTGTTCGGTGTCAGCTTCGCAGACACAAGTCCAACCGAAAGCCCCGAACGCCGTTTACGACACAACAGCTGCTCACGCTCGAAAGGAAATTCCGCGCCAAACAGTACCTTTCCATCGCTGAACGTGCTGAGTTCGCCAATGAGCTCAAACTGACCGAAACGCAGGTAATTACGTAACCAAAAAATGTGTGCATATAACTCAGTGTACCAATCGAAGCCTCTCACTCTCTTTTAAGGTCTTACGAGTTGTTCAAAGGTGTCGCAAGATAACGTGTACTACTTTTGCACGCGAGGCACAAACAGTAGAACAAAATGTAGAACAAGGTAGATGCATTGATTGACACATTTCTGTGCATCGATAACTAGGCAATAACAACCAAATAAAACAACAACAACAACAACAATCGCTAAACGGATGCCGGTTCTGTTTATTGCTGGTGGTGGTGCTGCTGCTGCTGTCGCTGTTGAAACGACTCCCTCAGGTCAAGATCTGGTTCCAAAACCGGCGCGCCAAAGAGAAGCGTCTCAAAGAGGCCGAAGTGGAGAAGCTGCGCATGTCGATGCGCCAGCAAGCGCCACAGGGCGCTGCGCAACAGCTTAGTCAGCAGCTGGTGCCGCTAAGCCTCCAGCTACAGCACAGTTCAGCGGTGGCGGCGGCCACGACGGCGGCGACAGCCCTAGGGGCCGCGGGCCATCCTCATCAACACCATCACACGTCCCATAACCATCATCGTCACCATCACAGTGGAGGAGGCGGTGCGGTCTCAGCGTCGCCGGACGTAACCACCTTCCACTGAGCAATGTTTACAGCAACAACAACAACACAACAAAAGCCATTACAATAGGGAAAACATCAGCTACGCCACCACCACCAACAACAACAACAACAGCAACAATTCCACACCACAACGCTTCCAATATCAACCGTAAAAACAGCAGGAAAAATAGCAACAACAATAACAACAAATCAACAACGTTTCCAATAACAACCGTAATAACAGCAGGAAAAATAGCAACAACAACAACAACAACACGGACGATATCGTCGATTCTTCCCAGCAACGTTCAGCAGGAACAACATACGGAGGAGAATACGGTGTCACCGTACGGCAAACATCATAGACCAGAACACGCAGCAGACTAAATCTACCTGGTCTACAGCCTGACGAGCAGGTTGTACGCAAATAGCAGCCACGGCACACAGGACCACAGAAGGACGACGTCAACAGCCAGGACCAGGACATCTACAGCAAAACGCCGACAAAGACTCGAAGACGAAGCCGTTCTGGCTGACTGATTGCAAGGACTACCTGACTGAATTGCCAGTGTGGTCATTCTAAACGACCGCCAAATGAAGGCTATTGGTGGTGGTAGAATAGAAATTGTACGAATCAGTAGGGGATAACCGGCTAGTAGAATATAGGTAGAGAACTCCAGCGTCTTGGTAACGCTAGTTGAATAAAAAAAACCTGCAGAAAGGAGAGGAACAGCATCACCAACAATAATAACAACATGAATCTAAGGTTCTCGGCAGATAATTTATTTATTTCACGCGCTAGCGTTCAGAGCTCAACTGCTTGCAACCTGCTGTGTTCACCGGAAACATGGTGAAACCTGTGGCTGAGTGACTGACAGATGCAGTCGAGAAAGAGAACGGGCGGAAAGAGATTTTTTTGCATTTTTGTATATATATATATATATATATATATATATATATATATATTGATATGTTTTTAATATTAATGCTACACTCTCCCTTGATAATTCCTGTTGTATTATAATTATTAGCATCGTAGTTTCGCCAGTTGTCTTCTTCACTTTGACTTGGTCGACGTATTATTATAATTCTTATTACTCTTCAATCATTCCACGTTTACTAGTGTTTCGACTACGACTACAAAAACAATTTAGGCTGACCTAAGACACAAGTCCAGAAGACCAGACGAGTTAGAAATCATCAACTGAAATTGGTCGATGAATTGCATTGCGAATGTACTCGAGAAGACCGTTGCAGAAGCACGCGAAACCGATACGGAAGAAGAGAGACATAGAGGCTAACGAATGGGAGCACAACACGTAATTAGCTGCAACAAAAACCCAAAGCAAGGTTTCTTCCTGTGCAATCAGCGCTCACGCGATTTGTTGATTGAGCGTTAAGTGCACGGAAAACGTCGGAACTGCGGCGTAACTCATTCAAGTCGTTTTTGCCCCTCAATATAGCCAAAAATATGTACGTGCAAGCGCATATATATATATATATATATATATAGCTAAGTGAAGACTTTTTGTAACAGGGTAATACCTTAAATCGATATAGGTATACCCCCACACCCTCACACGATCGCACCACCTACATGTGTATATATGTACGAGTATATGCATAGTGAGTGACACTCCTAGATCCATCAACACAGTCTGCATTGTATATACGTGTAAAAAGTTCGCAACCATATACAATTTATACATGTATTTATTTTTCTACGTTAAACAACTGCACACCTGGATCGTACAAATAAAGTGCAAAAGTGCGGATTAAACGTCGATATTAAACTGAGTCTTAATATTTGCATTTGGCGGCTAGGGCTCTAATAATAATAATCATAATCATAAAGTCAGACGACCGAGGAAGAAAAGTCGGTTAACAGCATGCACGAAGTTATCACCCGAAGTGAAAAAAAAGCCTGGAGCTTCATAAGTCACAAGAAATTGTTGATCTGAAGTCCACTTTTGACACTGCTCCGCACAATGCTGTACTCCAAGCTCGTAAGTTCGCCAATGCATGTGTTGGTTTCAGGACACAAACTCTAATTGCCAGCATTCTCCAAGCAAACCCGATATTTCTTGTCGATTCGATTTGTGAGCGTGAGTCCGTTATCCAGACCAGCGATTTCGTTCAAGGTGGCAATCTTAGTCCTTTTTCTACCCTTCTCAGCGATCTGCCGCCAATTATTCACAAGGAGTACGATACAGTCGGCATCATACTATATGCTGACAATATCGGCATGCTCGTCGTGACAAGTTGGAGATGCAGCGAAGCATACGCACCCTGCAGGTGTTCTACGAGAACAACGACCTTCAAATTAACGCCGAGAAAACCAAAGCCAGCAAAAGTAAACCTGGAGCGATTGCTTGGAGCTCAGTACTGGTGCAGTTTGTTAACATCTTCTGCCACCTTAAAGTTAACTTTTTGAGAAAGGGCGCAACCTTCGAACAACACATCGCCGAACGGACGAGAAATAGTATAGTCTCGATGTACACAATTGTAAAAAAGTTGCTTCGGTGGCGGCCTACGGCATCTAGATCATATGGGAGCATCTCAGTCCATTATAGCTAGATAAACTAGATAAGGTAGAGCCCACGTTTTTGAAGCTAGTCATTGGGTTGGCACGGAACGCGAAAAAAGGTTATTTTATCTCGTGACTTTTACTTAACCGCGTCCAGAGGATTTAGTTAATTGATTCAGCCTCCCAGAAATCCCTGTTCTTTTTGTCTCGAGAAAACTCTGTAAAGTTCAAGCAGTTGCCGGAAGCTTCTTCAAATCGCCAGCAATGGACACGCAAAACTGGCAGAGACCACAACAGCCCAACCGAGGTCTTGTGTCCCGCTATTCACTTCACGGATTTCACCATGAGCTCTGCCATCAAAAAGACTTCCACGGTCCTGCCGTCGGCTGTGTGTGCCAATATGGAACCAGCCGCGCCTATCTACCATCTTGATACCTGTCAGAAAGCTATTTCTCTTACGCAATTATTTAGATGATATTTTATTATTGATAAACATAGTTTTTTTTTAAAATTATATATATGAAAATCATACTAAACAAAGCCTTTCAGCCAACTGTATATTTGCTAAAACGCACGCGGCATATTAAAGTAGTAGTGCATCTACTCTTTTTCTCATAGCATTCATCTCAATCGTGTATATACACATATACATGTTTATATTGTTAGAGCTTGTGAAGGTGACTACTGAGAAGCCCTGAAATTGCATATCCATTACGTCTCAAGATTTTATTTCATTTTGAAGTTACAGTGGAATATGATTATCTAACTACTCTTGGGCTTGTGAGGGGTGCTACCAATCGAGCTTATCCTCGAGGCAGCCCCTCATTGTGCCCATAATTGCTGCCGCATTGCCGCGCTGAACCGCCAGAGATAGCCGCTGGAGTAGAAAGTCCATTACGTACAGCTTTACGCAAAGGGGAGCAAAGCGCAAGCAAATCTACCGACGTGTTAGGCAATTAAAGGTACCAATACTTCTTAATATTAAAAAATGACCGCCCTGCAAATCATGGGGCAAAGGTCACAGTTCGCTGTGTCAATCTCGTCACGGGTGTCTGTTGCGTTAGCTTTAGACGACACAGTATAACGTTATCAAAGGCTGCCTCTAAGCACATAAACAATCGTACTTAGTTTTGCTGACCACGAATCATACGTTCCTAGATGGATTCTACTAATGGATATTGTTTCTAATTCCTTCATTATACCGTCTCTTTCTAATGTAGTGCTCTTTTTGTACTCACATAACATCACGTAAGTATTATCAAGTGTTCCGTCAAATCCTCCAGTATTCTGTTAGGCTGTTAAGGTTTGGAAATGTTCAATAACGCCCAGGGTGTGCCATCGGTACAAAAAGGTTGACGATCTGTCTTCTCTACAAACCGTTCTATCTACGGCGAGTAGCCAACTTCAAGAGGCACGCTTCAAGAGGTTTGCTCTGCGTTCGCAAAGTCACAAGAAAACCTCTTCTTCCACTGTCCGTGGAGCCTATTGATTAGTCCGTAGAATGTATTAGCTTATACTAGTACGACTTCATTATATGTGTAAATTATGCGGTATTTATGTATATTAAGGCCGCTTTTGGTCTAGCGCTGAGAAACAGAATTATAGAGAAGTTAGTCTTAGAAGGAGTTCCATATCGGTATTTAAAGCCTTTGGAGACCAGTTTTATTGAGAGTACAGTGTGCAACGACAACGGTATAGGGGCTGTGAGAGGGGTAACGCTGACAGGAGTGGCCCAATGCAACGGACTCAATCCGTTGCTTTTTCGGCACTATTAAAATAGGGTGACGCAGCAAGCACTCGAGAATCGCCAAGTACCTTAATGTTAATGTTAAACGCAGATGACACTGAATTAGGGCAGGATATTGTTTAGAGTTAAACAGGGACTGGAGATACTAGTTGATTGTATGGAAGAGTGTAGGGCTTAGCATTAACTATTAAAAGACAGTAGCAGTTAAGTTTTAACGACGTAGTCGATTGGCTATTGCTAATCAACCACCTCGTTGAAACTTAATTCTTCTATATTATATATTGTGCAAAGCGCCCCCCCCCCCCCCCCCCCGGAATAAGTGAAACAGCATACCTTCTGGACATACAGAAGTGAATGAACCAATAATCTGATAGATAGTGTTCCATTGGTGTTGATACATGGAAACAGCTCTCTTTTGGATTACGATGTACCATTTTAACTTTCATTAAACTTCTTAGCTTATCTGATATCCACTTCATTTTGTCAGAACAATGGTACCTCAACTGCATATTGATCGATATCACTTTGAATAAAATTATCCAAAAACAGGTCTTTCAGCGTGCCGATTGGATATCGTCCGGTATGTGAAACCCATACTAGACGTGCTCACCTGCTTGCAGCATACTTCACAAACGGTTCAAACACGAACACCGATGATCTGACTCGAACAGGATGCATACCCGCGAGGGAGGCCCTGGGTTTGGTTCGACATATCCTCCAGCTGCATCAGGATTAGCGCCGAGCTTAACGTGCCTCACTTTTGTTGAACCGTCGTCATGATAGGTCAAAATCAACACCCACTTCCTCGATAGAGGCTCCAAACGTGATTTGCAATGATCTGATCCACTTTACTGTATAATACGTGACGAAACGTACACTAATACCAGAGCGCCCGCTTACATCGAGTGGCCATCTTAATTTTTTTTACGGATACTAATACTCAGAAACGAATAATAGAAATTAGGAAACAAGGTTTCCGGTCATCTACTGAACTGCTAGACCTGCCTGCTATATCATATCCAGCAGATTTTACATTTTTCAAGAATAGCGTCGCATTACGTTGTCACGGTGACACATTCACAATAACTGCCTACCATATTGCTGTATCGTGTTCACTTCTGAGCTTTGTTTCGGTGAAGATCAGGGTGTGTCACTGGCAGATTCCATGGGTCTTACCGAACAATATCCTCAGAGCACATACTACCCCTCACCTACGAGGCTTAGGTTAAATGATTAGCCGAAGGTGACGTTCATTCTACTATAGATGCTCTGTTGTCATTAAACACATTGACACCCCGTGATTCTAACATCAAGCGTAAGCTAACGAGCAAACACCCCCAACTTCTATCACCGTCCGCGAGCACTTAGAACCTTCCAGCAGGCCACATTCGGGAGATAATGATGCCGTGAGGCATGCGCATCTTGCGTTCCCGAAACCTCACATATAAATTAAAAAAAGGTGACTACTGAAGACGGAGAGTCCAGGTGAGAGATAGAGAACACGGTTAGTGCAGCGCCTATGCAATCCTACATTAGCGATCGTATGGGATACCAAGATGTTTCCACCCCCTTCCCCCTATCGAAGGGGAGGGGGGGGTGGAAACATCTTGGTAGGGTTGAGGAGGAAATTTATAAAAATAGTGAATCTGCTTTTTTTCTCCTACATTGTTGTGCAGAATATACGTTTGCGGAAAAACTAGTCAACGCATGAAGAAACCGAGCCTACCGGCATGTTCGCAACCTAGCGAAAAGTGAATAACTAGATTGACCGTAAAATGTTGCCAAGACGTTTTCGCTCTTTCCTTCCATTGGGAACAAATATTTTCTTGCCGAGTTCAACCAAACCGCAAAATATGTACCTAATTTTGTCATGCACCCTTGCTGAAGCAGGCCAAAATGCTAGAAAGTATTCATGTCTTCGGTTTTGATATGGCTACCGAAACAGCTTAGTTACCCGGCAACTACGTCGGTACGCAAATGATGGGCAATAAATTTGTTGTTGTCTAAGAAAAGTCATTTAGGACTACATTTTTAATCGTAATGGCAAAATTTTACTGTTCTGCGCGTGAAAGTTCCGCCACACACGCCTGTATGATCGGTCCTTCATGCATTTACTGGCAAACGTAGATTTTGCACAACTATGTAGAAAAAATAAGGCAGAATAACTTATTTTATAAATTTCATCCTCACGCGTAAACCAGACATTTCCGCCCCCTCTTTTCATTGGAAAAATGATTTTCTCACCGAGTTCTACCAAACCTTAAAATATGTAAACACGGTTATGGAAGACCCTGTATATATTAAATGCTCGATCGGGAACATCTGGGAAAGCTTGTTTCGAATAAGTAAAGGCCTACAGAGTGCATTTGGATTTCTGTCGTAATTAAAATACCTAAACTATGAAATTGACTGACATATTGCAATAAAAAATAGTATACAGGAAATTAAAACCAAGAGTCAAGGCTGGACCCGAGCGCGATGTGAAATATGGAATCATCCTTCCCCGTCTTACTTTTCCTGAAATAGCTAGAACTTCATTTGGTCGCAATCATTAATTTTCATGATCATCACACATCAACACAAATTTATTTCACACATATGATCATTCCTGAAATAGCTAGAACTTCATTTGGTCGCAATCATTAATTTTCATGATCATCACACATCAACACAAATTTATTTCACACATATTAAGTATGCGTAGAGCATTGCCACTTATACTGTTGTCAGCTTCTCTCGTGTCGACATGCTGAGAGCCTGCCATTCGAAAGAGGCAGTGCAGAAATATTTTCCATAGGGCCAGGCGGGTAGACGCATGATACTCCGTATACACTTGAGCGCACAGATTACAGATGCACTCTGTGTACTCCTCGTGGAAGTTCGTTTTTAAATACGGTAAGGCTAGCGGTGAACTATGTGTCTTCAATAGACATGGCGATTGTCACATGCAAGATTAGACCAGAGGTGAGAGGCACCAGAAATATCCAGGTCTTGCAGCTCCCGTCGGATTTGTTCAACACGATTTCCCATTCCGAGACAAAGTTTTCGAGAGCTATTGTACGAGGTATCTATATAACTATATGAAACTATACGGCATTGTTGTCAAGTTGGATATATGAACAATTTTAAGGTAGACGAGTGCCACTGCCGTCAGAACGGATAGTCGCCGAACGTGGCCTATTTCTTCATAAGAAAAGATCAGAGTGCACACTGTCTCGGCAATGTGCGCACTGAAGGTGGGTGCACTAAGCCCTGAGTACCGAAAAGAATTGACAAACTCTAAGGGTTGTATAACGTAACAAATATAGTGTCATTTGCAGCCAGTGCATCGTCTTTTCTAAATTACACAGCCATGTTCTTCATGACATTTATTTCCAGCCCTTTTAAGACAAGTAGCACCTCTACCTAAGAAGTGATGCGCTTGAAGGTACCCAGGTCGTTATGAGCGACCACCATCAGTCATCTGCAATCATTACAATTATGGCCTTTAGGCCCTTACTCTTGCAATCATTATCGTACATATCGTCAAAAGTAGGTGCTTAGCCATGATAGCGCCTGATTAGCAACATATGTATAACGCAAACTATTGTATACTACTTCTCCATAGTGCTGTATCGGTATATATACGAGTATATGGCCCCACACCATTACGAGTGTAGCACAACAACATCTAATATTGGACATCCAGTCGTGGCCGAATACTCAAGCCACTAGCCGTGTCGTCGGGTCTGTAGCAGATGGAATATTGCCCAGTTGTATGAGGAGCATTTCCTAGAGAATGATCGTAGTGGGGTTTGTCCCCACTCGTGAGTAATTGTCACTATAATATTCATAATTGAACTCCCTAAGAAGGTGAACCTCACATGCTAATACATAATACATACATTCCGTTACTTCTCGCCAATGAATTGCCAATAGATTAAAGCAGTTGACTGGTCTGATTGTGGCCTAACGAGTTAACGCCACTCCAAGAGAGAATTCCTGAGTGGGAGTCAGCGTAACACCGCCTTCTGTTGGACGAATGGCGGTTGTTCGAGCTCTGAAAAAGGGTGCTCGCAAGCAACATGCACAGAACGTGCAAAATATAACTACAAAACAAAGTGATCAAATGACCCAACGTCAAGACACAGCAAGTCGGCGTTGAACTTGAAGATTTTTGTTTGCCGCTTCAGTTGCCGCGCCATGGACGAAGCGCCTGGACGATCGGTGACATCCAGATCTGATTAAAAGTCCTGTAAAGTCGTTGAACACCAAGTATAATCGATGATGCGTACACGCCATCACAAAGCTGGACAGAAGAACTGTTACGCCGACTTTGCTGCTACATGATACGTTACATAGACGTCCCATTTCGTGTTGCCGATCCAATCATTGCAGGTATGTTTCCGTTTTCGACGCAAAAATATATAATTTTATTCAGCTAGACCAATCTCAATGCTATCTGTGCACAAGAGCGGCCGTATGAATCTTATCGTGTGTATTTGTACATTATGTATGCGCGTATATATATATATATATATATATATATATATATATATATATATATAAACACAGATGGTGCATCCACGTAGTTAACGAAAACGCCTAACGTGTCCGTTCCGCGCACTAGAGTGATCAGAAGATGAAGTAACATAACTGTAACACGGGACGACCACACACCGAACGCGGACGGGCGTGCTAATCGACGCAGGCCGCGCGAAGACTTCGCGCGGCCGTCTTTGGCTATACGCCGCAACAGATGTAAAGCGAATTAATTTGTGTTAATGGTGATTCTTCACTTTTTTCTCACCCTGACGACGTGCCGGCTCGAAGTTGAGGTCGCCATCTCGGCGGCAGCGGCGTCGCGAATTTCAAATGTCACTTCGGGACTCGCCCGCCCAGCTTCAACCGGACAGCGGTCGCCCGATCAACAAACACCTTGAGGAGGTTCTCGACGATCCACGACGGCTGATCAAACGAAGTTAAAGGCGACTGCGTACCGCGGCACAATTAAACGCGACTCGATGTAATGGGGTTTACAAGCAAACGAAACAGATAGAGCAGCTGCTGCGGAACATAACAGCCCACCCATCTTCAAGGACTGTTGCGGCTGCTGCTGTTGTTGTTGTTATTGTTGTTGTTGTTGTTGCTGTTGTTGTTATTGTTGTGGTTGTTGTTATTGTTATTGTTGTTGTTATTGTTGTTGTTGTTGTCCTTGTCTGTGCTGATTCTAGAGACGCAGCCCCAGATGAGGTCGCATCCGGTGCGCGCACAGCACGTTCTTGGTGGTCCATCATCACTTAGAAATAAAGCATTAAGTACTACTATATAAAGCATTAACCATTTCTATTGAGAGAGCATGGAGACAGTACGTTGTGCGTTGACCAGTTAGTTAATCCTTAGCAGTTAGCATACTCTCTCCCCCCCCCCCAAAAAAAAACGATCGTCAAAAGGCCATCCCACCACATACTTATGTTTTATACAAGTCTTAAAAGAAAAATTAATTACTTTTAAGCATGCCCTTTGTACGCTGCTGCTCTCTTGTTAGGTGGGTACGTATTTTTATACACAGCAATTATATATATATATATATATATATATATATATATATATATGATTACTGTGTATAAAATTGTGTGTGTATATATATATACCTTTTCGTTGTTCTCCATAATGTTTGATTTGAGGTAATACTTTCGCCATATACTCTCTCTCTGCTTTTCGCAGACAACTTTAAACTTTGTGCTTAGACTGACCTTTATCTAAGCAGAAATATCGCAAAGCTTCCAATAGTTACTGCAATACTAAGAGTACGATCAGATCACGAAGGACCCGAATAATTTAGTCTTCATTAATCTGAAATGTGGGAAAAACGTTGTCAGCATACTAACTACTTCGAGACGAAGGAAGCGGAGTCATTCGTACTGACGACTTCAAGAAATTCTGAATTCAAAGCAATAGCGCGCCAATTCAATTCGACATCTGCGCGGCATGGTTGAATAAGTACTCGGCGCATATTGGGATAATAACTCAACAAGCTTCTTAAGGATGCTTTCCTTAATCATCACCGAGGGTTAACTGCGTAGCTAAGTTGTTATTTTTACGAGGCCGTCTCTCGGCACAAATTATGCCTCGTGTGCCGAATCTGCTTACTTTGCCCATGAGAGGATTGGCGGAGGAAATGCCGGCAGTCTTCTATTGGAAATAGTGGGGATTAAAAGAAGAGGGACAGATACATGTCACGATGTTAGATAAGCATACAACTTATCACCCCTGAATGCCTTGGCATATATACGTGGTTCTTTATAAACGAGGCCAACATTCGATTAATGGATTGTGAGTGTTTACGAAGCTGGTTTGTTCCGCGTGCTAGCTTGTACAACTTTTATTAAAACTTTTCCGAGTCAGTTTTGGATTATGAAGGTAATGGACTTAGGGTCTATCATTTGTTAATAGTGCATAGTAAACGTATTTTACAAAAATATCAACAACACCCTATATTGCTAGAAAAACCTTTAAAAATGATTTAAGTCTTAGGCCAGAAATATTTGTATATACATAAAAAGCTGTAAAAAGGTATTTACTATAGTCTATGTAGCTGCCTAATAAAATGGACTAATAAAACCAGGCCTAATACAGTTAATAAAATATAACCTGGTCTATAACGTTAAACCTTCAACAAAATATGAACATTGTTCCAGCATTTATCACCATATATGAAATGCTCTTGTTTTGTTATTCGTGCGTGAAGATTACGTCTAAAGAAAAGCGGCAAGGGAAAATAACCCGTCTTTCGAGGTCTCTCATATACCATATTTCTCATCCGGTTAACACTAGCGATCCTGTCAAGACACAGGTCCCGTGTCAAAAGTTTCTTATCTAAGCTCTTGAACGCTTTCTTAATAGCGGCAATGAGCGAGTCAACGTTAGCAAATCGAGGCTTGTTAGACCCTTATGACGTGGTGGCATGGTCTAGGAGACTAATGCGGTAGTCATAGTTGTTATCTACAGAATTCCCTTTATCAATGTGCTTGTAGCTAACGTAACCAGGAAGAGCAAGCTTCAAGGTCATAACTACTCATTCGGAGCTCATCCAAACTCATGTCCTTTTTGTGCTAGACCTGGCAGTAAGTGGCGCCCTAGCCCGAACTGTCGAGCGTCAGGCCCTCTTACGGCAGCTTGACAGGTACAAGTTTCTTGAGCGCGTCCGGAAAATTCTGGCCTTTGATACGATCAGTTCAGGAACCTTCAGGAAAGACAGTCGTTAGTATCGGGACATGCTACAGTAGAATTTGACAGTGGTAAAAATAATGCACGGCTTGGAAAGCTTACTCTACAGTAAAGCAGCCGTCTCAGATATGGTGCACAAGAAGCATCTGGAGGAAGCCCTTAACCTGACTATATGCTGGTCGGCTCTGTTGAGAATTAATAACAGCTTGAGTATGATGTTTCCGCAGAATACGGGTCTCGTTCAAGGAGTCAATCTATGTCTACTGCTGTGATATATGGATTCAACTGTCAACGTTTCTCTGCGCACATATCAGTAGGATGTAGGAAGACGATTACAGCGGCTTGGGCAATTAAATTCCCTCAGAATTTGCCTCAAGATAACTTCACTCGCTGCGTGTGAGTCACTTGTTTTCTGAGAAGACCTCACGGCGCAAAACCTCAAACAACTGGACAGTCTCAAGGGTTTTTTCTTAAGAGAGTAATGCGTTACACTTTATTTAATTCCATGGTTACAGGGAAATGTAAGTAACTAACTACACCAGGGCCTGTGAGGAATGCTACCAGTCGAGCTTATCTTCGAGGTAGCCTAGAATATATATATATATATATATATATATATATATATATATATGTACATATATAAACACAGCGGCCGCCACGAACTAGGCTGGTACATGCAACGTGACGTTAAAGGCTGTTGAATCAGCGTCAGGGCCGGCATCTACTACAATGGAGAGAACACACTACACCACAAATTGCGCGGTGACGAGTGTATGCCGATCGGTGCGCCGACTGGTGGGGCTTCTAGTGGCAGAAGCCTTGCTGATGAATCAGATAACTCATCGAGCGGCTGGAATCTGTTTGTTAATAAACACGCTACTAAACGTATAGATAAGGTACGAGGCCAAGCTCAAGCTAAACGCAGGGGTGTAATCAAGCGCTCTAAGGCACTTTTTTGAGTCGTGATTGCCCGCCGGTCGGAGATCTTGGTGAACGGGGAGTCGACTTTTTCGGAAGTACCTTTTACGCAGAAACTATTGCCTCTCTGTAGCGAGTTGGCCAAGTTATTTCCCTTAGCCGAACTTAAATCCCAAGCTGGTTTTATTAACCTGTGGTTTGATACTGCAGATCAAAGGAGGCAGTAAAGATTGATTTAGTCTTGGGCATTCAGGTTACGACGAAGTGTCACGATTTGGCCAGCTACTGGGCAAAAATTAGTGGTGTCGATCGCGGATTTTTTGACAGGACAGTCTAAAAGCTCTTTGAGGCGCCGGCGTTGTCTCAGCCAAAAGGGAGGTGATCAAGCAAAGAAATGGTTATGTACTATCTAGCATTCCCACGGTCAGAGTGCGTCTTCAGTTTAATAAGATACCACCCGCGGAGGTTTTTCTGGCTTTCCGCTCGTATAAGGTAATGCTGTCAGCTGATATCTCTGGCTACCGTTGTCTAAGGCTTGGGCATATGGTGGTAAACTGTCGCAATGAACCTGCTTGTCGGCACTGTGGGCAAAAAGAAAATTTTGCCGTCAACTGTATGAATGAAGCCAAATGCGTTCATTGTAAAGAACCGCACTCGTGCCTCTCATCGGCGTGTCCAGTGTGTGTCTGCGGGATCAAGAAACGCAAACGGGTCCTGTTACAGAAAGTCCGCAAGATGACTCCAACTTGGCTCAAACTTCTCGCTGATCATATGAGGTGAGATCAGCAGTCGTCTCGGCTTTGGGGTCAAAAGCACAAGTGAGCTACCCGGCGCTACGACTATTCCGAAGAAGCTTCCATCAGTGTTAACTTTCAGCACGGGTCACACGATTAGCGAGCCTAAATCGATCGCCGACGAATTAAACCTACATTTCGCTACGGTTGGATATAAAACTATAAACTTATTAGATCCGTCGACGAACTATGGCCAAAAGAGATTAAATAATTTTCGTTGCTTTGGGTGCATGCGTTTGATGTTAAGGGCACGATAAGGAACTTAAATGCTAGCTGGTCTTGTGGAATCACGGGTGTTCCGGCTAATTTGTTAAAGTCAGCTTCCTCCGTTATTGCAACTTCGTTAGCAAGATTAATTAACCAATATTTTCAACACGGCTACTTCCTTAGATGTCTGATATCTACCAACGTAGTGTCATTATGCAAGGGTAAAGGGGATAGGTGTCTTGCGGCTCGGTCGAAATGGATCAGCCTTGTTTGGGCGTGTTCCTGGACGTGGCGTCTGCCTTCAATTGCCTTGACCATGGATTGTTTACTCAGGTGTTGACCCACTTGGGCTACATGTTTTCTACAGTTAGCTGGACTAGATCCTATCTTGAGGATAGATCTCAGTCTGTAAATGTTGGACGTATTCAATCTACTTGGCAGCTTGTTGGCTTGGGGATTCGACAGGGCTTTGTTGTTGGTCTCTGTTTGTTTCTTATATTACTGAATTTCATACTCTTGAAAATCAAATACAATAACCTGAGAAAGGCGATAGCTTTTGCTGATGACACGACAATCTTGTTGCGGCTCGACCTGGCTAACGTTTCTAGTGGTATTAACACTTCACTCGAGTTGGTTTAAAAAGTTGTTAAGGCTTTTTTATGAATACTGATTGGTTGTGAATACGAGAAAAACCAAGTGGGTCGACCTGCTGTTCTTATCTATTTTATGTAATGGTGTTCTCTTGTGGGGTGGTGAGTACAGAGGCATTCTTCGAAGGATTCAGGTGATTCAAAATGATGTACTTCGTGCCATACTCTTTCGGCGCTACGAGTCAGTTAGTGATCTGTTCGCTGCCCATGGCCTTTTACTAGCCTCAAAAATATAGAGCTACAAAAAGTTTTTTGCGTTTTGTCCGTAGAGAATCATTAAAAAAAAACCGAAACAACTTTTTGTAGACCCAATATATATGCTTAGAGTGGTCACGCTTGCCTACAAAACCTCTCGTGGTGTACTACCGGTGGATATAGTATTTTCATTGGTGTCTAGGCGGAGAAGGCGGCTGCGAAGAGCAAAAGTATTTGTGGTATTGCGGATCAAAAATAAACTTATGTCCCATTCTCTATTGTGCCGGCTGCCGCATATTTGAAACGCGCTACCAGGACGCATAAGAATTCTCTCCTCTGTAACACTTACTTTCGGCTCTGGTATAACATACCAATGAGGGTATTGGCAGGCGTTGTGACGTGAAGAGCTGCGGAGTTGTTAATTGATTAACGAGTTGTACGACCCACCATACAAAGGGTCGGCAATACTATTGTGCTGAGCGTATTTCCTTGCCACAATGCTGTATCGCACCGAGGAGCTGCATCACCGGTTTACTGTGTAAACACCTGTATTTATGGCCATGTAACTGTGTAAATTCACTCTATAATATTTTATAAAATGTCATTTGTTCCCGAAAACTTTTCCCCAACGCAATTGTGATGCAGTTTCGTAAATGAACCACGTTCTGAATCTGAAATTGATATATACTCGAAATGCAAATCACATTTCCGGCGCGGGCCTCTAATATAGTGACGCATATATCCTATCTAAACCTGTACGTCTGTTACGCGATAGAACGTCGCGACTCGCTATGAAACCACAGAGCATTACCACCACCACCACAGAACGGTCTTTCTAGACATGAATACACGAGTAATCGTTGGATACGTCCCCGTCCGTAGACGAATCGAACGGTAACGAGTCGTCTTTAATGGCTGCACGCACAATTGACCAACGCAAGCGCAATAAGAATAAACTCACAACAGGGAAAACGAAGACAAAGCAACAAGTAAAATGAAAGCAAGAAAGAAAACGAAGAAGAAGAAGAAGAAGAGAAAAAATAATAAAAGTACTGAAAGCGCTACCAAGATAGGAACAACGTACACACGATAAATAGCGATAAACAGAAACAGCAACGAATGAGAAACTAATTTGTGTTGCCCACCGGCTGCTGTCGGTCCGATATAGTTTCGCCGTCACTGTTGTTGTTGTTGTTGTTGTTGTTGTTGTTGTTGTTGTTGTTGTTGTTGTTGTTGTTGTTGTTGTTGTTGTTGTTGTTGTTGTTGTTGTTGTTGTTGTTGTTGTTGTTGTGTTGTTGTTGTTGTTGTTGTTGTTGTTGTTGTTGTTGTTGTTGTTGTTGTTGTTGTTGTTGTTGTTGTTGTTGTTGTTGTTGTTGTTGTTGTTGTTGTTGTTGTTGTGTTGTTGTTGTTGTTGCTGTTGCTGTTGTTGTTGTTGTTGTTGCTGTCGCTGTTGTTGCTGTTGCTGCTGCTGCCGTTGTTGTTCTTCTTGTTGTGGTCGTTGCTGTTTTTCTTGTTCTTGTTGATGTATTATTGTTACTTGGCGTTGTTGCTGTTGCTGTTGTCGTCATCGTTGACCGGTAGCGGCAGCCATTTCGACCTGCCGGGCGGCCGAGGTGTCAGAAGACGACGAAGAATATTGGTGGTGGTAGTGGTGGTAGTGGCGGCGGCGACGACGACGACGAAGCTCGGGGCGACGCGCCGTGAGAAATAATGCTGCCACCACCATTCGCAGTCGTAATAAAAATCTAATTCGGAATTAATTATAATGGCATTCGCGCGCCAGCCGCACGCCGGCGGTGCGGCATCGATCGACGTACGACGGCGGCCACTGGCCGTGGCAGCTACGGCCGCGCCTCGCTCGTTAGCCATCCTGCATATCTATCTGCCTGGCTGCCTGCCTGGCTGCCTGCCTATCTGTCTGCAAAGACGACTGTCGGAACGCCTGAACAGGAGCAACGGCGAGCCCGCAGAGGCTGCTTTTGGGGCGCTGCGTTTTTTAAAAATCGGCACTGCGGCACTTCGGCACGGCGCTGCGAGTCATTGCTCCGCGACGCCTCCTAACTTGTGCTGAGCTGACGAAGTCGTTGGCTTCATCGTCGTCGTCCTCATCATCATCAGCGGTATCATCAGTGGTATCATCACCATTGTCTTCATCATCGTCATCATGATCGGTATCATCACCATTGTCAGCATCATCATCATCATCATCGTAATCATCGTATTGTTGAACATGGCGGTGATCGCTGATGCGATGCTGGTACCACAGCTACCGGACTTCGGTTAGTACGACTTCGACTTCGGCTGCTGCTGCTTCGAATGGTGGCTTCGAAGACAAACGGACAGACCCAAATCGGACGCGGCCGTCTGCTCATCTTGTAAGCGCGGTCAGCGTCGCAGCAGTCGGCCGCCGGGCCGGCACAGGGTGAAAATTGAAAATACTTCTTCGATCTCCAATTGAACTTCGCACGTCGGAATCATCGCTTCGCCGACATCGGGAACAACAACAGTAGAGCAACAACAACAACAACATCATTAACAATAGCAACAACAACAACAGGAGCAGGAGTAGCAGCAAAACAACAGCATTAATATTACAGCGACTAAGGCACCAGAAACTGTTCAGCTAAAGCAGCAATACGATACGACCTTATCGGGATATCGATTTGTGTGCGACACCTCACGCTTCATCGTCAGCCGACGATGAACGACGGGTGGGTAGCAAGCGATGAAAACAACAACAACAACAACAACAACAAAGAGCTACGGCAACAATAACAACGACACGAACAACAACTACAGCGATAAACAAAAGTAACAATGAGAGTAGTCAAATAAACAATCGTTGTAATGACCACCACCAGGGCTCTTGTCTTCGTCTTCATGTTCGTGGTCATGACGTCGACTTGGCAAGAGGCGACAACGCGGTCTGAACCAGTCAGCAGACCGATGAACGGCTGATCTGCGTTCCTGTTCCCTCGACGCCGCACCGTGTTACATCGAATATAATATATCCCATCCCACACAGCTCTGCCTATTGCAACTTCTCAGTCAATGGACAAAGCAGCCATTAATTCGAATCGCTTCACCAGACCTAGACCCGGTCAGCAACGGCAGCCGGGTCCGTTTACTAGCAGTAGTAGCAAGGCAGACGCACCGTTAGCATCGGCTATCTGCCACGGCGTTTGTCGTGAGAAGGATCGTGAACGAGATCTTCGTCGCCTTTTGCCAGTAGAGAGGAGGCTCTATAGTTTTCCTGCATACGTTGGATAGGTCCGTGCGTTGTTGTCCGTGGTTGGCGTTGCCCCCAGTGTGGAACCCGAGGGTATCTGCCAGCTGAACCTTGAGTAGCCAGAGCATCTGCCAGCCAAAACTAAAGTAGCCAGTAGACGCTGTATGGTATAGTCACTGCTAAGTTAATCGCCCAGTACGCCATGATCACTCTGAAGGCGCCCGAACAGGTGTCAACCCTACAGTCATGTTGAAGTAGGTCAGGTAGAACAGAAGGGTACAGAGCGCGTTTTTCTGCAGAGGAGCTCGGTCCTCAAGGAAATTGCTGAATAGGCCGCAGTCAATTCTCTTCCGCAAAGTGCTAATGGCGTACTTTTAAAAAAGCGTAAGATTTTTGACCGAGAGCCTAAGCAAACAATTTAAGCGGTAGGAATTAATTCCCTTTGAGACAAAATCTGACCCTGCGGCAAGGAACGAGGAACATTTGCGTCGCTGCACCACTCAGCAGAAAATGATGGCGACCGGGAACATCTCACAGGTCTTTTCAAACGTAATCCCACAGATCGCAAAGGTAGTTATCGCATCCCTCCGGAATTCGCCGATCTTGCCCACAGGTCTTCTGGCACTAAGCATACCAGCTCTCTCTATGATTGATCTTATCGAGTTGCCCCGCTAGTCCTCCGAGAACACCCGCGCGGCCCACTGCGCCGTCCCCTTGACCAAAGCAATGCTTGACGATATCCAGAAGCCGAGAGCTTCCTAGAAACCTCGACCTCTCCCCACTAGCACCTCCCTCATCCGCGTATCCGGCTTACTAGCCACTCAACTTGCAAGCCCCGCCGCTGCTTTGTTCCAACCTCTCCACCAGTGTTCACAGTCCGAGTACCAAACCTCCTCCAAGCAGGTACGGTTCATACCAAGCACAAAGCAAAAAAATTAACATTAGGAGCATTCGCATAACAGAAGGCCCATGTCGCCCAGCGTGCCAGACTTTGACCCAAGCTGTACTTCTTCGCCGAACCCTGCGCTCGTCCATAGCTTCTTAGTCGGCCTCTACCAGCATATGGACCGCATGCATCTGGCAGCCTGAAGCGGCCCGCCGGTTAGTTTGCTCTTCAGGCTGAAAAAATGTCTCTCTCCGCCGGTCCGCTATATCAGTCAGCTCAAGAAGAGCCTCGCGACACTCGACGCACCAAATTGTGCCACATTATCACCACAGGGAAGGTGCCTAAAGACTGAAATTTCCTGGGGACGCGCTATTTGGGGCATGGTCGATCGCGCAGACCAACAATTACGCGGCTTGAGACCCATTGCTATAGGATCAATCTTTAGGCGTTTAGCAATAGAAATTGCCCTTAAGCGCACCCAACGCCGACTCGGCCAACAGCTACGACCTCGGCAGTTGGGATTTAGCACCAAATCAGACGTCAAGGCTGACGTCGCTAGGCTGCTGTCCACGCTACGAGTATCTTCATCCAGATGACGCCCAGGTGGACGGCTGTCGAAGTTAATTTCACGTACGTGACGTCCCACGCCAGCGGCTAATCGTGAGCCCAGTCTTGGCTTATGAATGAATGTATTGTTTATTAACCAATATTTGGTTTATGCACATATGTGCTACAGCTCTCCTAAGTAACTTTCATCAGCGACTTTGCTTTTGTACACTGTTGGAGATGATACAGATCACATGATTTTCCGCATAGGTTGCATTCACACTCGGTTGATATCTCATGCCACCCATTTCGTATACATATCTTCATATGAAATCCATGCATTGCAAACCCAGTAACGAAGTATCTGTTTCTACAACATGGGCTCTTCCAGTATTCTGTAGTCATCGCTCTAGTCTCATAAAAACGCCAATCAACATCCGCAAATTTATACTCCCATTCGGCAAGATGATTCTTAAAGGCCTCCGTTTTCGGTAAAGCATAAGTTGCCCAGAGCTCCTCCACAAAAAGTGGTGTCGAGGCCAACAGATACACAAGACGATTGCGGCTAGTGCGGTGAACTACTAGCACTCTTTTTAGAAAGCTGGCTTTAATTTTGTCAAGTACTTCCAGATTTGCTTTTGATAGGTGGGGCCATATGGCCTGTATCCCGTACGCAGCGGTCGGCGCAATCTTTAAATTAAAAAGTTTGAGAGCGACATCTAGTGACAACCGATGAGTCTTGGCTTATAAGGTCATCCGGTCGACGCCAGTCGTCTTTCTGCAATCTACCAGGCTTTAGTGTAACACGGTAGCGGCTTAAAAGCGCGCTCGAAGATGTCATTGATGGCGTTGTGGTGACTTTGCGTGAGCCCGGCCAGCTAAGTGCAGCTAAGTCGGTGCAAGCAGCAATTATCCACCCTTCCACCAAATGAGCATTCCTCTCTCTCTCTCTCAAACATGGGAATGCCAAGTCTAAGGCCACTGGCGGCACGGAACTAGCCGCAGACTGAGCGTACTACCGATGAGCTCCGACGAAGACACGTCGAGCCATGCTACGGCGGCGCCGGATGAGACCGCTTTCAGTCATCTACATCTAACTCGCAGGTCGACAGAAGAGCTAAGTGGGTAGCCTAAGTGGCGATTTGGTCCCACCCCTTCTGCCTAGTGACCTGTTCCTCAGAAGGACTACCAGACTGACGCGCCCCAGATCCGACCATCGTCTCATCTGTTGCCGATGAGTCTGTCAGCACTGGTGGCTACTGCGGCGGCGCAGCTATGTGACAAGGCGAGAAATAAGGCGGGTAAAGCAATGTACGTGGCCAAGCGAATGCCCATTCCACCCAGCCGGACCGGCAGACTTGCCTGTGTCCAAGCCTTATCCTTGAGTGTCAAATCAAAGGTGTTTTTTAAGGCTCTGGAGGTCCAAAGCTTCTGATGGCAGAAGGAGGGCAAGTAAAGTTCGCAACCTTCTTGTTTATTTTCATTGCGTGGCGGAGCAGAAAGTAGGCTTGATGTCTGCCGAGATGGTCCAGCCGCTGGTAAAACCAGGAAAGTGGTTCTCCCTTCTTGGTTGGCCCATACTGGGTCAATCATACTGCGGAACACAGCTGTATCCAGCAGGTCCAGTTCACAGCGATTCTATACAGGGATGCCAAGGAGCTTGCTGTTGAGTTTTGCGAGCACCTGCTCTCTCTCTCTTCATCTTCGAGACTCTGTAGGAGTTGCTTGCATTTGTAGAAGTTAAGCTGCAGCCCGCTTAATTTCTCGAACGATTTAATTTCCTTGATGTCTTTGAGTAACACCGAATAATCGTCGTCAAGAAGGGTCCTATCGCCGAGGTAGAACAGAGGGGGCCTGGATGTCACCTGTATGACGTACTGATGCAGAAGCAGACAAAAGAAGCCGCTACGTCATTTTGCTGATAACCGGCTGATGACGTGCCTTCAACCTCACCGAACATCAGGGGAGCCTGCTATACGCCTGGTGGTTTGCTACTGGATGAGATGCCGAAGCGCGCTTGGAAACCTCTGTCAAGAAAGGGAGTGCCCGCCAGCCCGAATAGACAGGCCAGCGGATCCCCCATCCTCCCCCCTATCGAGGTTCGGAATGGAGGTACCACACTACTCCTACCCGACAATTAGACGCGATCACCTCGCGATTCCGCGTTACACCCCAGAATATAAACTAGCCCCTCCGAAGAGAGAATCGACTATAAATAAATATATATATATATATATATATATATTATATATATATATATATATATATATATATATATATATATATATATATATATGTACAATGTATGCATATAACTATCGTCATCGTGTTTAACACAATTTTAAATCGGGTTTATCATACTCCTGCTGCTGTTACATTCCTTTGCTCTAGAAAGCCCAGTACGAGCACGCTTTGGCTAAACAGGTACAGACGAAATGATGGCATATCGTAGTTTCCTATCAACCAACACTCTAAGCAGGTAAGCTTGATGTCAAGATCACCTTTACGTAGCGTTAGTCCGAGTAGATATGTGCAAGTAGATCGATATTGTGTGACGCCATGGTTAGTTGGATCTTAACAGTCATTTAGATAAAAGAGCATCCTCAAGTGCGCTGTCCAAATTACGTCAAAGATGCAACAAAGTATGAGCTGGAGTACAGGATGGTGATTTGCCACCTTATTTTTGGACGATATGTTTTTGTTCAGAACGTTTAAGGGATAGTGTTTTTAATTCTGATCCTCTCAAAGGGCTTGGAATCGTCGTGAGGCGAATCTATAATGCACCGAGGGCCAAATATGTTGATATATTAAACTCTGTTGATTTACTAAAATCTGGGCTGACTTTCAGCCAATATTTAACGTCCATGGGACTGCTTTTTGCATTGCTTCATAGACGGACCCTCATAAATACAAATGTGCAACGATGGGGGCTCGAACCCGCGCACCTACTATGTGTCTCCTCCGGTCGCGGGGCGCAGACGAATGCACCCACCACGCCACCGGGCTCGACAGTTTGATGTTGATACATCTAGAGTTTCCTTAGCAGCATTCCTTGTGACAGCAGCTTGGCCGCTCTCAGCAACAGTATAATTTCTCATTCTCAATTCGTGTTCTTAAACAGCGTCGTTGAGATGAAATTCGACCAACAACAATAGCAGCGATCCAACCGACGACAGATACCCCGGTAGATAACGACCTTAGCAGCTGGCGCCCTAACCCAATCCTAACCACGCCCCCACGCTGCGCGATATTAATAAGCGCTCATCCGTCGTTTCACTGCGTCATTTACCTATCATTTCACGTCATTTAGTAGTTCGTCCATAAGAGTGTTTTTTTATGCGCCCACTTGTAGATACGAGATAAGGAATTGGTAATCCAGTAACGCGTTATTTCAATTGATTGATTATGTCTATCGGTTTGTCGGGCAACAGCGCCAGAAGTGCCGGCTGGATTTGTGATATCATGGACATGCAGACGTCTGACGAACACTCTGAAAACAAACGTATACTATTTTGTTCAGCAAACGCCAAATAATAAAAACTGCACTTTTTAGACTCTTCTGTATCTTGTTAGCCGGAACTTAGAATCATCTAAGTTCATTGTCGTAACGTATCATGCATTATCGCACCGCGTCATTACCTGCACCGTAATGAGTACAACATCAGACATTATGGTGCACAATCATTCAAGAGGCATGGGTTCGACAGCAACAGATTAATGGTTAGCTTATGAGCTCGACTACGCACGATTCCTGACTGCTAGGTGTGATCAGCCAATAAAGAGATATTATTGCAGTACTCAAAAAAGGCGGCATGTGTCTTTGGGGACTTTGGTTCATTGCCCACGTGGTTAGATCACATGTGGTGGTCTTTATCTATAGTTTTGTTTTTTATTACATAGCATATTGGTTTCCATTCATGATTCAGAATAATAATGATGAGTCACGTCTCGATATCAGCAGTTCCCTCAGCGGCTTTGTTAGCGTACACCTTGAGAAGAAACGAGAGCTTTCCCGCCGTTGCTTCACGCCGGACCAGCACCGCTGTTGTCGTTGTTGTTGTTGTTGGCTGTGTTGTTGTTGTTGTTGTTGTTTTTGATATAACTTTCGTCGCTATCCCACTGTTACGATGTTTTTTATTTGCCGATTTTTGTCTCTCTCTCCACTCCCTCTCTATTAGCGATTGAAATCAGCAATTCGCGCTATTGTGGCGAAGAGTTTTCTGTGTGCGTAGCATTTGTTACAGAGGGCTTGCTACCTATAGACTTATTTACACTTTCGAGCCTTCGGTTTCGGGTGACGGCACGATAAGGACCGATGCCCAGAGCAGTCTGTCTCATTTGTTTAGGGGGGTAGTTTTTGGCAACGCAAATTCCGTTTATTGGTATTTTTAACCACGACGATTTTGTCGTTAACCACCAATACGTACCGAACCTCTGAAACGTTTAAGTACGAATAAATCTATAGAAATTGCATTACACGCGCTTTATTATTGGTTTACTCTTGCCTTCTCAGATAACGCGTGTCGCGAGCTTCTGCCGACTAACTCGCCGGTTTATTGCGCGCGTGAACGGTCTAAACGCATACAAAGAAGTAACGTTTCCTCCATCGTGGTTGTTTGAGTATACTGTGGTATGTGTGACACTGAATAGATCGTACGGAAAGTTTTCCCGGTTGCTCATTATCCTCACCTATAAGGAATTCCAACTGTACATTCAATAAAGCCTCCTATATATATATATATATATATATATATATATATCGTTTGGCTGGCAACGTATTTTATCGAAGGACATCGCAGCAGCTGTAAAAAACCACTGGCGCGCACAAGCGTCACCTACACGTACATTGATATATAAGTATACCTTGGTATACCTTTAGGATATACCATAACGTTCTTTTGGACTTTACCATAACATCCTTATGATTGCTGTCGGCATTTCGTCGTTGTCGTCATTATCTATTTGAAGTCCCGAATGACACTTCCGGATCAACAACCCTTGAAGCCCTCGTGCGCTCTTCGATGGTCGTGTATTTCTCTGGCTTTATCTTGACACGTATCTGGCGCTGTAGCTAATACGCTCGTCGTCGAGGCCCAGTCGAAGGATACGGAAAATCGGCATCCTTATCATCATCGCCGCCATAAGCGTCTCTGAGCAGCAAATGTTTGTTGGCCTTAAACCACATACCGGCGAGCTTTTGACATTGAGCGCGTGTTGTGATTTTGATCTCGAAAGTGCGTCACACCGTTGATGTCGATTTAGCAGGCACCGCATACCAGCACGCCTGTGCAGTATATATGTGTACATATTACATTAACTTCTGTTTTTATTATCCTGTTTTTCTCTTTTTATCCCCAAACCCTTGTACCACTTTTCATAACGAGAACTTAAGCACGTGAACGTATGCAGTTCCGTAAATAAACCATGTCTGAATATATACTGCTGAATATACTGCGCTACCTTCTTCAGCTCTTTAACTGCAATGAACAAGGAGCTCTGTTGGCATTACCATGTGATTTCTCCTCTTCCGTCGCTGCCACCGCTACCACTCACTGTATCGTACGGAAGAAGCGTACCGGGCGTTACGACGTGCGTTGTGTGTTACGTGCATGAGTGGTCTAAGTGACTCATTCAGTCGAGGATCAGTTTAAGCAAGCAGATAATACATACGACATACATATTTTTTTGTGGGGAGGTGCTTATCCTCCGCCCCCTACGGACATAGAACCGCCGTGAGGCATAACGTCAATGACGTCATACATACAAACTCAAACAGACCTCACATCACACCCCCAACCCCACACCGTTCTCGTTGTCCTTCCTGGCTGTTAGCGTCGTCGGTAGTGTTGTCTCGACCGTCTCGACCGACCTCGTTTCGACCTCACCGCCAGCACCTCAGTGACGTGCGTATGTATCTATGGCTGCGGCTAGGGAATCTTCAGCCAAGCTGCAAATCTTTTTCTCGACTCACCTCAGCACGGTTAACAGCACATCCATGCTATTGGCGAACAAAAAGAGATGTTTCGTACGGTTATCTTCCACGTCTCATCGTCGACGTCTCGTCGTTTGAGGGAGGAATCAGTCCACTCATCGAAGCGAACGCCTGTGCTGCTGCTGCTGTTGCTGCTTTTGCTCGCTAAGGCACGCTGAACCAGTCTTGTGCGGCTACGGGAAGCCTACATTGTGGTCCGTCTTTATGTACTACGACGACTATGTATGTAGGATATATATATATATATATATATATATATATAGGTATTACATCCTTCTTGTCTGTGTGGAACTGTCAACACCAACCAGCTCAAGCCATGCGCCAGCCAACGACTGCTATTACTGGTTGGCTGTAAGCATCAACTGTGAGCATCGCTTAGATCGATCGCATCTATACGCAGCAGTGGTGATGGTAGTAGTAAACGCATATACATACAAAAAACATACATACGAAGCGTCGTCTCAGAAGAGCATGCTTAACATTCGCCACGGTCCTTCCTCTTCGTATTTTACTTATTTTTCTTCTTTCTCTTCTTTATTGTCTTCTCCGCTGGTTTTCGACCTATTGCTGTTAATGTTGGTGCTATCGGTGTTGTTGTTGTGGTTGTTAATGCTGCTGCTGTTGTTGGTGTTTTTAATAATATTGTTTTTGTTGTTGTCGTTGTTGTTTGCTGGCGATGCTATCGTTGTGGTTTTTCATAGGCGTGTAATTTGGCACCGCCTTTATGGCTAAGAGCCTGCGCGTTCCCCCTGGACTGCTGAATGGGACGACGAATCGATTTGCCTACGGCGAATACGCGGCAGCGGCTGTTAATGCTGCTATAACTGCCCGCCCGTTACAAGTTAGCATCAGAATACGACGATGAAAAATTTGCAGGAAAAACCGTATTTGAAAAAACGAGTCTGACGAGCGGTGGCTTTGTCTCTTTTTTCTCTCACAACCACAAATCACCAGGCACGGGCGTGACAGAGGTCACGCGCCCTTTAGCCTAACCAACAGTATCCCTCTCTCTATATTTGTTTAGAAGAAAATGGTTGCCTGTCGTTCGAGTTGCATTACGATCACATTTGCGACCTTCAAGCACGGTTTGAGCATTTTTCGTCTACTCTTTTTACATACTTCTACCCCCCCCCCCTCCTTCCCCGCGCGTGCAAGAACTGATTTCCTCATAGAATTGGAATATTATTACATTTGTAGTGTTCGCACCTGCAAAAAATGGCTCGAAAGTTTGTGTAATACATACATCACAATCTAGACGATAGACCAAAGTTCGTGCTGGAAGAGGACGTTCTACAACATGAGATATAGCAACACCTTCGTATTACTGTTTGATAGCTTGTGGGAGAATTTTACAGTAAGTCATTCAATATGTTTGGTGTCTCTTCTTAGCTGCATACTGAGCTTCCTACGAAAATAATGACATTAATTAAAAAAATAGATCGTTGCCCACATGCAGTGCTTACTCGCTGTTAAAATAATAACATAATGTGCCTGTGGGTGTACAGCAGACTGCCGGGAAGAGACATCTTTACGGGATCAAGGAGGTGACTGAAGCTGCATGAGTTTCAAATCATTATTTTGATAAGCTAGGATTATCGATAAGCAAAAAAATTGCTCTAGCTTAGCTGTTGCAGAGACTAAAGAAGGCCAGAAGCATTCAGTTTTATTCAATACGGATGAAATGCAAGCTTCATTTCATTTTAAACGTCAGTAATTAGCAGCTTTCATTTATTAAATCCTTAGCGCACATTATACTACTCTCCGCTGTCAACGGCATCTGTCGTTAGTGCAAAGACAATGGAGCTTTTCGTTTTAAAATGCCTCGTTTTGAAACGTGGCTCTTATTGTCTACTGCAAATGTTGCATGAGACTTTGATGTATCAGTGCCAACGGATTTGACGTTTTCTGCACATTTTAAAGACCTAGGCACATCAACATATATTCCATTGTTTCATCATAAAGGAGCTAAATGTGTCTATTTGCCTTTACAGATTAATTGTGTTATCCAGAATATAACTTGCTTACCCCTCTGGAGCCCATACTCGTGCAAACACATTGGGATGATTGAAGGCATTCAGAGAAGGTACTTAAAAAGGCTCTGTAGTAGATGTGATATCGAGCCTTTTCGACGTGACTATAAACAATCGTAGAAGCCAAATAGTGATTTTACTAAAAATGTATTGAAGACTAGAAATAATCGATAATATGTTCGCCTGGCATGTTTTCAGAGAATCGCACAGCAAAGCGTCTTCGCTGACTTCCGCCCTCCTTCCGCCCTTTAGTCGGTAAATAAAGGCGTTTTATATTATATTCTATTACAAACGTGATCACTTGTGTTCTGCTCGTTACGTGTATTGCCACTGCTGGTACTTCTGTCTCGTTTTCTGTGTGAACCAGCACATGATGCCTACCCATGCTGACTGTTCTACAATGTTTGGGCACATAATATCTATATATGGTCTTGCAGATCTGTTTTATGGCTCAGTTTCAAACGTGAACCCGTAAAGTTTTGTATGCCAAAGCCTATCTTCCGTTCTTCTCAGTAGCTGGGTTACTGTTTCACAACAACTCGATGATCCTTATCACTTATGCAAAAAGTCGCTTTCCTCGTTACTCGTTTGCTCGGCAAATCAGTACCGGCAGGGTTGTGGTATAAGTAATCCAAAAACCTTTTAGATGTACGAGCTTCTAATTTTGTCGGTTTGTCTTAGATTTTGCAGCCTGTTTGCTGCAATTGCCTGCCCACAGACAGTATGTCATAAATGAGGCTAATATGATTCTGAAGAGCTATATCACTGTATGAGTGCCTACTTGTCTCAAGTCGCTTTGAGCATTATCCAATCGCAGCATTTTTTCTGAAATGCGGCTATCCTTTTATGTGTCGTGTGGACGAATATCGATGGGCTAGGTTAGCCTTACATTGCTAGGTTAGTCCTTAGCAATGCGAAGCCACTAACAAACTTTATAGAATCGTTAGTCGTATTAATTATGAGTTTCTCTGTTGGCACACGTCGATGACTTATAAAAAAAAAACTTAGATGTCGCTTTAATTTGATTTGACGTCGTCGGTAAGAAATAAGCGTGTGGTCCGTACTGATTAGGCGTGTAGTTTCGCCCATACAAAACGAACAAACGTCGTGGGTTTGCACTTTTCTAGTTGTGCAACTTTCATGGTTTGCTGTAATTGCTAGTGATTTTGTGAACACTGTTTCTTATCGTTAAATTATTGCTAGACAAGATGTTCCAGAAGTAGAGTAAACATCTTGCTTTGTGTGCTTAAGTGCAACCACAACGTGCGAAATAGTCAATCTCGAAGGACAAAGCTAAACGCTTCTTTAATGCATTCGAGCATTGCGTCGGTCAAACAAATTGTGTCTACGTAACGTACGACCTCATTTAGGGCAGTATGTTTACTTTTCTTGGAAACAAGCCGGTACGAAGTTATCAAAGTTTTAGTGTATTCTATTCACAATTAAGTTGAAGACGTTCAATCCTTTATTGGATTAGTTCAATCCTTTATCACATTAGTGTTCGTTTTATGGAGTCCAGTGCTAAAATTCATTACTGACGTCAAAATTGAGTTGCGTTCAGGAGGAAGCAGGAAAGTGACGCCGGAAAGTGACGCCATCACCGATTAACCTACGTCATGTACCGTATGCCGCCCGGCTATCGTACTATACAGTCGCAGAGCATACGAATCGAAATAACAGCTCGCGATGCCGTCCAGGTCTATGAAGGTGCTGGCGGTGGTGGTGGTGGCGGTGGGAGCGGTGGCGGATGAACCCCTGCTGAACTCCAGCGCTGAACATTTAGCTCCTCAGCGACCCAGCCTTGTATGGCTCCCACGATCAAGGTCATCTCGTCCTCTACTACACAGAGCAGCAGTAACAGCAGCAGCAGCAAGAGGCGCCATCGACACCATCGTTGGCGCTCATTCGTTCGCCGAGCTGTGCTGCTGTTGCTGATGATGATATGTCGTTTTCTTAGCGCTCATGTCACATTGGCACGTATTTACCGCAGCCAGCCAGCCAGTCATCCGGGCAGCCAGTTAGCCACCATCGTCACCATCGCTATTTGCTGCTGGAAGCTTCCTCCTCCATAACGGGCGGTTGGTTGTCTGGTGGTGCCATTAAGAAGAGTTCGTGTCCGCTCTTGGTCTTTGTCTTGGTCATGGTCGGTTTTCTCGGCCTTATCGAGCTCATGTGTCGAGCTCGCAGCCGCTTGTTTGCTCACGTTTGACACTGAAATCTTCCTATTCGATCTGTTTAGTCTACTTTTCTGGCGGTCGTTTTTCGTTTTTACATTTTCCCCTCTCTCTTACTCTTTTTAAATATATATATATATATATATATATATATATATATATATATATATATATACAAAGACAGAGAGATCTTCCAGTGTGTTTATCGCTCTACGGTGAGTGCTATTTGTAACGGAGTGTCGTCATTTTTGTCTCGTGTATTTGCTCTCCTTGTTTTCAGCTTCATGCTCTATTTCTCCCGCTGAGAAAATCTCGGACTTAAGACTCTGCGTAGTGAAATAGTGGAAGAACAGCGAATACCCGCGCCCTACGCTACCAGAACTCCAAGCCGCCATAACTACACAAAAGCACCTTTAAACGTTAGCACAGCGATAATGGCAGTCTCTATTGCTGCCGCTCGTTAGAGTGACACGGTGATTGCTACTTTTTCTACAAAGACTAACTGTTACCACAGCACGTCTTCACGCCTATTAACCGCGCCAGTTAGCAGCCTCCTCTCTCTCTTCCTCTCTTGTTCTCTCTCTCACTCTCTCGTGCTAGCAGCTAAAAGAGGACAGCCTAACTAGACGATTCTTCGCTGCTGCGCCGGTCTTTAGGCAGCTACAGTCAGACACTGATAGTTGTTCAGATGAATGGGTATATACACTACGCTAGATAGAGTAGCTTCCCTGGCCTGATGGAGATGACCGTGGACCCGCCGATGAACACGAAGACAGCATCAACAACAACAACGACGACGAGAACAACAACAACAGCATCAACAACAACGGCCACGACGAGAACAACAACAACAGCAACATCAATGACGGCACTGACAACAACAATAATAACAACAACACATGGAGAGGCGGGGGCGCCACCTACTTGCCTGAATCTCAGTCTGTCTGCCTCTGTTTTCCTGTTTGTTTGTTTGTTGGCTCCCCATGACATATCGTGTCGTTCTTGGCCGATAGACACACAACTAACTGTCCGATATGTATGCGACTCCCACGACGGCTCAGGTTACCTTGTCGCCGCCACGGAAATATGCGCCAGCACTGGCGCAGCAGACTACGCAGCAACAACACCAACAGCAGCAGCGGCAAAAATCGTAACAACAACAACAACTGTACGAACACTCTTAATGGGCTCTCCTTCCAACCCATTGATCGCTACGAACCGGCCTCTTCTTCCCGAGCCCGGACGCGCGCGTCATTGAGCCAGCAGTATCATTACACCCTACTATCACCCACATGAATGCTCGCGACCCCGCCACAATGATGGACTGTTAATAGTTAAACTTTAGCTTTGAGTCTAGCCGCGAAAGCAATTGCAACATGTACATATATATACATATATATATATATATATATATATATATATATATATATATACATATATATATTTATATATATATACATGTATATATATATATATATATATATATATATATATATACATGTACATATATATATATATATATATATATATATATATACATGTATATATATATATATATATATATATACATGTACATATATATATATAGGCATAAATGCAATTACAATTTTTTTTGGTCAATTGTTGCGGCCCCTGGACAGACAACATTAGTGTAGCGTATGATTACGACTTTTATCATATTTATTTCGCACAGTAGAAAACATGAAAGACTCAATCTGTGTGCTTCGTCGGGTGCACATGCACCTAGGTGGCACAGGATATGTCCTAAACAAATTCTACAAAAAAAAAACATAGTATACGGGAATTTTAACATCTGGAACGTTGGAAGCACCGATTCCCGAATCCAAGTCAACATGTGTTGCTACTAAACTATAAGCTATATACATGTGGCCCTTTCATAAAAAAGAAAGCTTTTAAAAGCTATTTACAGACACAAAACGGCGCAACTGCAAAACCATTGGTGTTTATAGTTTCTCGTTACAATTTTCTGCACTTACATACTTTGTATTTTGCCCGTATTTGTGGCTGGCGCGTACAATAGACGTGTTGCTGTGCTGAGCCGTTGCATCGCATACTGAACATTTTTCTGCTCTGAATATGGTAGCGTCTAGCTGAGGTTCTCCGCACCTCGTGGTTGGTAATAAACCGCCGCTAAATTTGACCAACGTCGACCTTATAACAGCCGACTCTCACACATAGAATTGTGGAAATCGTGCAATCTGTAATGAAGTATTATAGATCGGTTTTCGTTAGGTTCTATAGAAGTCAAGATCTAGTTCCAAAATGTTACGTTCCCAATTCAACAGGTTTCTCTTACAGGCGACTGTCTCCTTTGAACTAAAGCATCGCTTTAGAGCCTCTAAAAAAGGGTGAGCCGTCCGCAACATTGTAGACCAACCTACTTACTATACAGGCTAAAACGCTTTATTCAAGGTAGAGAGAAAATATACATTGTGCATCTTTGCATGCATGTCATGTGGTCAATACGCAGTTATGAGACTTGATTGATGCATGCCAAAAACACTGTGGAGGTAGGTTGCCTTCAACCTCTCAAGCGCTTCTGGATCCGAAAGCGACAGGTTCGGACGTCTCAGACAACGTGAACGCAGTAGCTCACAGTCGGTGCAATCAAGTTAAATAAACGTGTAAAGGTTGATAGTGACAGCTTGTCCTCTGGATCTCTAATAACATAACTTGCAATGTGTGCACGTTGTGACGCGCTTTTAAACGTGGCGCGAAAACGACTTCCCTTAGGGGTGACTGACTACGACGTAGCGCCGCAGCCACAAAGCCCTTTAAAAAATTTCCGCACACATTTGTGGTGGACCTGCCTCGCCAGAAGCCGTGCTGTTGCTTGGGTAAGAAACCTTGCTCTTCGAAGAACATTTCCTGCATATTTGTGAGTCGGAGAAGAGTTTTTGGAACCTGCAAGACCAGCATGAGATAGGAGGTTCTTTAGAACAGTAGAGATCCCTGAAGTAATAGGCAATTTTGGTTGTGGCGTCTAAACCCTTAATTGCGTGGCGTCTAAATTTTTAATTTTATGTGGAAATAGAATATTCAGAGAGTTTCGCTGTACAAGTTCGAAAAAACTCTAAAGCTGCTGAGGTTTATTGGAATATCTTCAGCGAGTGTCATGTAGTACTCGAAATGAGCCCACCAAAGGCGGTTTAAACGTTACTGTACTAGAAACCAACATGCACTAAGATTAATTAGAAAGCAGACACATCTCAGTATAGACGAATTCTTTCCTACGCTTGGGCTACAACAAAACTGCGTTGCCTACCCGAGAAATGGTAAAACAATTCCAAATACAATCCACGCTATCATCATTAGGACATTCAGCAAACACTAAGACACACTCCTTAAGTCTCTAAGCTCAGCGGGTATTATTCTAACAGTTGTAAATAAACTTAAACGTCCGCAGCTTAGGTTTATTAACAACTGTTGGGGAACGGTACATATTGGTATCCCTATATGTACCGTTCCCGTTTTGCGTAGATCCGATCCCCGCGCAGTAAAGTAGTATTCGTATAATTCGAATAATAAATATAGCTGCGGTAGTGGCATAGTAATGGTTGTGAAATAGCGCCAGGTTGCAAGATAGGATGGTCAAGGACATACGTTCAGATCGAAGTGATCGACTCCGGCAGACAGGTGGTTTGTAACCCGATTTTTTTAAAAAGCAAATTTTTGTTCAGGCAGTTAGTTAAGAATGAGGTTTTATAGTCGTGATATTTTGTATGGAAATAGTTATAGAGTGGACCAGCGGCCAAATGTAAACACGAATATATATATATATATATATTGCGGCTAAAAATGTTCAGGTAACGCGCTATATATATATATATATATATATATATATATACCGACCAATGTCGCCGCTCGTTCGCGGGGCAACGCTCAAAAGTAATTGTCTAATTAGGAGCGTATATGGAAATTGTAACGGAGGCGAGACATTTACAAACGGCCATATCGTCAATGGGTCCAAAGGGCAAGTGTTTACGGCCAGATTTCTAGCACGAAGTGATGCTCGCTCGCGGCCTGCCTTGCCCTTGTTGTTGTAACAGAAAGCGTTAGAAAAATGCATCGAAAAACAAGGCCATCAAGCACCGTCGAATGGCCGGATGGCCTCGTCAGGCGTCGCTTACACAGTAACAACACGGAACGCTCGCATGCAACTTTAGTAGAGCTTGTGAGTGAACTAGATGCCATGTCTACTCTAAGTTGCCTTGCCTCTCAACCTGGTCTAATTGACAGGCCAGTAACAACATGTTAACTTGGCAACAGATACTACCCGCTCGATGGTTGCTCGTTTCGATCGAAAGTCGTAGCGCCGCAGGCCACTTGAGACCGGAAATATGTAAGTCCAGAGCATCGGTCACGTAGCCTAGTCACAGGCTATGGAGAAACCCCGTATGAGCATTAAACGCAAACGCGTTCCAGTTTATAGCTGCTAGCCGCAAAGAAGAGTGTACTCATGCATCACGCCTCACTGGCGAGGAATGTCACCGTCAGGATGTTGATGTTCGAATGTTTATGGCACAGTATCCTTCTGCCCAATTATCTTGAAGGCGGTAAAGTATACTGTAATACTGCCCAATTACCTTGAAAGGCAGTAGAGTATCGATCGTAGCTGCAGTTTCGTACCATGTCGTCGAACGTTCTCTCTCGTTAATTTAATGCATTATAACAAGTTAAATTTCAATAAAGCATTTGGTAGCATTCGACAGCCGCAGTCGCCCGCATACATGCTTCCTGTAAGAGACTTACCTACTGTTCAACGGCTCACTGAGCAAACTTGATCTCGAAGTTGTTTATGATGACAATAATAATGACTGGTACAGTTAGTTATTCTAATTGTCTCACTTAAGCGACGTTAGTATACGACGACGAAACAGCTCCGTACCTGTCTATGGGAGCGGTTAGTATGAACCCAGAGCCTGCGCCTTGCGGTCGGAGGATTCGCATAAGTGCACGGGTTCAATTCCCGCCGTTGCAAATTTATACTTATAAGCTCTGCCATACGAAGCAATGCGAAAGCAATTCAGTGGACGTCAAATGTGGGCTAAGAGTCAGCCCGAAAAAACCTCACCGGATAGGCTCGCAACGTAGAGCAGGGTGTCGATTGCAAATTGAGTTGTTTACTTTGTTTTCATTCATGACTAGCTGTGTGTATGGTTGTGAGGAGGTTTAACAGCGCCGAATGAAGCTGTTCGTCAAACGGTCCCGGCAAAAAACGCAATAGTAAACACCACATGAACCACCACTGGTACTTACCGGCGTCATATATGTGTTGTGTAAATCTCTTGATGAAAAACGTGTAACGCGAGCACTTAACTACTTACATACAAGTTATAGACACAACATATGCGCCACACGTATGTTAGGGATAACTAAAACATGCAAGCAAGAATCAATGCATCTTCTAACAAAGAGAAAAACATTTTACTATCCAGATAGGATCCACGAACGCTATTTGAACACACACACACACACACTCATGTTTGGTGCATTCATACCAGACGAGTAGTAATATCAAGTGCCTATTAAGAATTACGACGAGTTATGATCTAAGCAGAAGAAGAAGAAGAAGAAGAAGAAGAAGAAGAAGAAGTTATGACAGAACCACAAATTTATGAATTCTGACCAACAGTCGCCATACCACTGTGTGTGTGTGTACATCAGAATAATTTGTCGAGCAGTTGAACGTCCTCTTCAGGGGCGCGCCCGCCGCGGATAGCCCGTCTCGCCCTACGCAACGGGCTTGGCGACGATTCTTTCCGGAAATAGACGAGCGACACCGCGCAGCACGTCGAAAAGCACAACTGCTCAAGAAAATCATTACAGTGTGATTCACTACTCGCTCAGCGGCTAATCTGTTTGATTGAGATTTTTTACCACCCGTTCATCTTTAGCATTAACACCTAACATCAACACTCGCGCGTATTCACAACACAACAATCTACACACCGATGATGTATGCAAAGACACTTTAGACACATAAAATTTTGCACATAAATATATTTTGTGCACTTGCGTGCAAGCTGTATGTAATATCGTTTACCCCCAGCCCCTATGACCTATGTAGAATCGTCTACCCCCAGCCCATAAGCTGCCCTATGACTAATTCCTTTTCTATAAAATGAATGATGTTGCACAGCTCTGCAAACCTGCTCTAGCCCAAACGAGTATTTGCAATTATTTCGAGTATTCCTCAAATATATATACACAATTATACAAAATATGTACACACACACACGCAGACCGAACAACAACAACATAGTAGCAGACGTTACCAAACCCCTCTGTCTACGAAGTGCCACAACCATCTCATACACAGTGCGTGCAAAGACAACATCAACAGTGAGACTATGTATTTTCGTGCGTCTGTGAGTGTCTATAAAAGTCTATAAATGCATTTGCGAGTGTAGAAACGTCTATAAATGATTTGAAGCGTTGCGTTGCGTGTTGACTTAATGCGTGCGTTCTAACTAGTGAAACATCAATCTTACCAGCGTGAGCAGTAAGAGAAGAACGAGAAGTACAAGTATCCCCACAACGTAGTTGAATACCGACGGAAGCGACTGGCCTGAATAGGCCACAAACGTGATCCGGTTTGCGAGCGTGTTGTTAACTGGGAGAGAGACTACTGTATTGCGTGGGTTAACGCTAACGTCAAGGTTCATCTTACTGATCAGCGCACACGCTTTACCCGTTAATAGTTAACCTGCGCAATACGCGCGTGCATGCATGGCAAGTACCACGTACCGTAGTAGTTTACCACCGTGCACACGGCAGCACAACCGTTCATGTATCTTCAACGCACTGCCAGTTGGAGACCAGACTCTCGGAAGACAAGCGCCCTCAAACATCGCCAACTCGTTCTAACTTGCTGGTGCCCGCTGAGTGCCCGCACAATATTATTCTACCAGCTGAGAGCATACCAAAGGATATAACGGCATCGGTACAATATCGCCGCCTGCTCTGTGCGTCGTTGTTGTGCCGTGATCAATCTCGCGCGAGCGATCAATCGGTGGGCGCGCGAGCCTTTCCCTTCAGCCTAATAATAATAATAATAATAATAAAGTTTTCGAGCTGACCCTCAGCCAAGATTTAACGTCCACGGAATTGTTTTTCACATTGCTTCACAGACGGACCCCCATAAATACAAATGTGCAACGGTGGGGCTCGAACCCGCGCACCTATATGTCTCCTCCGGTTGCGAGGCGCAGGCTTAAGCCACCACGCCACCGGGCTTGACCCCTTCAGCCTACGATCCTTCCTGCTCGCACCGGACAAACCGAGGGGAATTTGCAAAATAGGGCAACAACAATACAAGATAGTATTAGAAAGATAGCGCCACGTGCTCGAACATGGCAACAAGCTAACTAAGCATCACTCTACCCTCCGTTCTGTAGGCACAAGACATTCTAAGCCCGAAATTGTGTAAATGGCTGTGCTTGCTTGCAACTTCATTGCATTGTTTTATTTGTAAGAGCAGGACGCTCTTGCTTCAGAACGTTAGCGTAATAGTCTTGTTGAAGTCACGGCAACTAAAAAGCAAGTTAAAAACCAATTATCGGATTGGAATATTGACAGTATTGTAAAATTCATTTGTTCGAAGATTGGCAAAAAGTGATGTCGATTGCTGAATTAAAAATGGATCGTGAGTGTAATAATAATCGGAAGGGCTGGCACACAACGTTTCTAAGCGTGAGGTGTTATTCATAGGAGGCGATCTACACGAGTAACAGAAAACCATCCAAACGGTCATGCAAGTACACTTCCGGGAATTCTTCACACGACACGAGATGACCTAGGCGTTCTGGGTGCTCTCGTCAAGTGCGAAGGAATCCCACGGGTTTTTGCACAAAACGAAGCCCTTGCAAGAATCCACCTACGTTTGATAACTTTGCTCCCGCAGTTGTCTTGTCACTTTGCCCATGGGATCTTAAAGTCTAGGGTCAACAAGATCTACTACATGTTGCAAGTATCCCCGACTTTGAAATAAACGCCTTGCTGCTTACGACGAGACTACTAGGGTTATTCTAGGCGAGAACCACTTCTTAATAAAGATGCAAAAATATAATTAAGGAGGACAACTATGTTGGCAGAATCGACGATTAGAACCATACTTGATCCCGGCTGAAAGAGTACGTTAGTCAACATTTTCCGGTGGCTTATAAAATTGAGAAACCGACAAGGGATATCATGGATGACCTTACATCAATAAGAGAACGTGCCACTTTTTAGCAGTGATGCCCTCAAGCCCTGTCCTCCCGCCATCTTAGCACCACGCTGGATCCTAACTACTTCCGCATGGTGTACGGTTATTAGAATAGGTGTCCCCGTCTGTGAGCCGTTTTTATGTCGTGTGGTAGACTGGTCGTTTCTGACGGTCTACATCCATTAAGGTAAATAAAAAAAAAATGGTAAAAACAAAACACTACTAGAACAAAAATAATAACCATGCTATTTGTCAGCTTACCCGTGATTTTTTTTGACATCCTATTCGCTTAGCAAAATCTACCTCAGTCGACTATATATATACATATATTTTGTATGAGAGATGCCACGGGTTGTACTACACATTTCTATACATTTTATCAATTCCGGTTCGTACGAACGACAGTTAAAATAGACAAAGTTGCGCTTCACATCACTAATACACGTTAGCCCTGCAATTAAATACAATAGCAGACCACAACCCAATTTCTTAACAGCAGAGCCACAATAGCTACTGACTTCTGTTCCACGTCGAACACGAACAAAGCTAAGTGAAGATAACTAAGCAGGTTAAATTAGAATACCAGCCTACATTTATTTACAGTCGAGTATTTCTTCCGAGGGGAACCAGTACTGTTCGAACGACTCCTCCGAGCCGCGTGTTGTATCAGCTAGAGAGGCGTAGAACTGCTGAACGCATTCGAGTAGCCGGTCAGCGTCCGCTGTTCGGTCGGCTAACATCTCGGCAACTTTCGCTTTTAGTGCCCGCGCCGCATTCGAGTTATCCTACAAGTCAAATGTAGACTTAGTATGAACACGAAGAAATCAGCTATGAGATCGAAAATCTTAAGGAACTTACCCGTGCGCGTAAGTCTTAAATATGGACACCGCGCCTGCTTAAAGCAGGCGCACATTCGGATCAATCCAGAGTCAGCTTAACGCAGAATTATAGTACAGAGCTAAACTTCCCGCCCTCACAATGACGAAATTACTATCGCATTACACTAAAAACTTACTCTGGCGGTCCTGACCGAAGATAGATATTCTGCAACGTTCATGCTCTACGGAACTGATGTTCTAGGTACTTAAACGCACCACTTTCAACACCTTCTAATATTTCGCTTTCCGCCGATGTCAAACATCGGCCACAGTAGCCCGAAAGGACATGTATATCTATGCCTTGTACGGGGAGAACTCCATCCCTGACGCTGGTGAAGTGTGTTTTTTAAAATTCAAAAGTGGAGGCTTCTACCTAAAATCTCGATGGAACACACGAGTTTAACTAGAAAAGCACGAGAAATCAACTGCTTCCTAGGCCACTATTAAATATCGTGACGAGACGGAACTTACTCAAACGTTGAATGAAAATTGAAAACCAAACAAATATGTGGAAGCCATTTAAAACATTAGATCCCTTCCTCTCCATATGTATATATATAGTTCAAAGCGTTTTTAAAATGCGCTACCTATATATGAAAAATAGATCAAAATGTTATGGTAATTGGCCATTACAATTTCATTTGAACGCTTTTCTCGTACAACGTAACGGCGTGATTTCGGAAAATAAAAAAAAACTTTGAGCACTTAACAGGAATCTTTCGTTCAAATGAAAACTGAGTCAGACAACACTCATGGTGTCTCTGCGACATCTTCTGCCACTGTTTCCAACTGGAATAATTAATTAAAAATCGTTTACCAAAGATGAAGCACGTTCAGCACGCCCAAAAGCGACTACTGATGAGGAAAACGTGGAATTGCGGAAAATATTTGGCGCAGATGGATGAGTGAACATTAGATTAGTCGAGAGATAGCGGAGTTTGGGTAGTGTGCATTCTATCCTGCACGATAACTTGCAAATGAAAAATCTCTCAAAGTAGGAATGGCGTTTGCTCAACCAAGGGCAAATTGACACTCGTGTTTCCGCTTCTCAGCCACTCAAAATTCGCCAAGATTTGAAGTTTTTGGAGCAGATTCGTAACGATCGATGAAAGTTGGCCACCACTACACTCCCGAAAGCCAAAAGGCATATCGCCAAAAGTGTGCATCCGGAGAAGAAACTTCGAGGAGGGTGCGGGCAACGGCATCGGCCAGAAAGATAAGGGCTACGATCTTTTGAGAACAATGTAAAATTATTCTTGTCGACGGCCTTGAGAGCGATTGAACGATCAAAGAAGTATATTATTCAGGACTGTTGAACCTCCTACAGTAAGCACTTACTGGGAAGTGGCCGGCTTTGCAAAGAAGGGTGTCATGTTTCACTGTTCCTCTAATAAGCGACTGGCTAGTTGGAGCTATTTGCTGGCCGAATTAAGATTAGAACTAATTGAACAAGCCCCTATTATATATATATACGCCTACCTGTACACGCACACAGCACACGGCGGTCTGGACATCCCCTGCCTCCAAACATTCATTCCCAGAATCCGCCTCTCCCGCCTGACAGCACTACAACACTCCACGCACCTTGGGGTCCAATGGATGCTAACCACCGAGCACTTTAAAAAAGATCTTGCGAAAACAAGACTTCTTTGCGAGCGCTTGGGAACCTCCATTGAGACCGCTACACAAGAGACCGATTACTGGTCTCAACAACTACACAACACGTTCGATGGGGCACATTTTAAAAAAGCACACGAAACGCCCTTTGTACATTACTGGATTAAGGGTATGCCCTACCTATCTGGTAAGGAGTATTTAAACCTACTAAAGCTCAGGATCAACGCACTACCAACGCGTGCCAGATTGGCCAGGGGACGCCCGGGCTACAACAAACGTTGTAGGCACGGGTGTCATGCGCCTGAGACGTTGGCTCATGTCGCTCAGATGTGCGACATAACACACAAACAAACCATAAAGAGACATGACGACGTCTGTGATCGCGTGGCGCGTCTTCTCCGCGAAAGGAGTCATGAGGTGGTTCGTGAGCGAGTATTCCGTCGACCGGGCGCACCGGGTCTAAAGCCCGACCTCGTAATAACAACACCTACCGAGGTCTGGGTTTTAGATGCCGAGATTTGCGGCCCGAACCGGGACCTGGCAAAAGCACGGCAAGACAAGATCGCCAAATATGACGTCGAGTTCCTAAGAGCGGAGCTCCCCTACCCGCAAAAACCTCGCAGATTCGGATCCATCACTATCTCTATGAGTGGTGTATAGGACTCCGAATCTGCGAGGACGCTCTTGGGGCTCGGCGTCACGAAGAGGAATCTTATGGATCTCACCGTTTTAACTTTGCAAGGAACCTTGAGGATATATCGCTCGCACCGGGTCCATAAGAGCGGGGGCTACCATCAAGCAAGGACACGGACAACTGACTCTTAACTTCACGTGACACCTTTTTACCACCATTTTTATTAAGGCGAGCACTGCCGAGTGTGCAAACGTATTGTAAATGATTAATAAATCATCACAATATTTTATATATATATATATATATATATATATATATATATATATATATATATATGTATATATATAATTGAACAAGCCCCTATTATATATATATATATATATATATAATAGGGGCTTGTTCAATTATATATATATATATATGTATATATATAATTGAACAAGCCCCTATTATATATATATATATATATATATATATATATATAAAATCACACAAATCTTCCACGTGCATAATTAACAGAATATCGCTTACATCACGAAATCGTTCCTTGCACTCGTGCACGCTCGCGCGAAAGTTGCCAGCCGCCTTGGCAAAACAGCAAATGGCGAGCAAAGTCTTGCCTTCGGCCTCGTAGCGTTGGCCGAGCACGCGCCACAGAGCGGCGCTTTGTGGTTCTGCCTCGATCATCACATGAAGGTCGGCCAGTTGGCCATACGCTAGCCAACGTGTCGACGCCACCGAAAACCAGTGATCCTCGCACGATGCCATAGCTTCGAGCCGCTCAAGTAGATCCGAGCATCTTCGTCGGAGTTCGTGCTCTGTTTCCTCGCCTCCCTTCTTCGTGCTGTTCCGCGTATCTTCTTGACGATGTTGGTGTTCTTGCCGTTGTTGCTCTGGCGCCAGCTGAAGCGGCAGCGGCAGGAGCTGCTGCTGTTTCGTATGATCCGGCCCGGCGGTGGTCGCATTGTACGCGTTGGCGGTTGGCTGGCCGGCAGCGACCGCATCGGCCGCCCGATGAAACGCCCGCGCAGCTCCGTCGACGATGTCCCGCAAGAAGCCCATGTTGGTGCCCGGGCAGCTGGCGATCGCCTCGAGATATGCGTGGCCCGCGTCGACGTACCGACGTTGTCGATAGAGCCGATCGGCGACGAACTTGAGCTGCAGAAGTTCAAGACCTTCGGGGGCCGGCTGCCTGTGGTACCAGCCCGGTTCGGCCTCAAGCAGTGTCACGACCGACCTTTGGGTCTTCACGCTAGGTGCCGCAGGCTTCTCGTCGACGAAGAGGTCGTCATCGAGGTTGCCGAAAAGTTGAAACATTGAGGCTGTGGCGTAAATGTTCGGCTGCCTGACACACACACACACTAAACACCGACAACAAAAACTGGGCGTGCAATCATGCACGCACGCTTGCTCACGCGCTCATGTCAAGTCAATCATGTAACAACAGTCGCATGAGAGTGCGCTCGACGTGTGGTAAAACTAATATCTTGTTGATGTCTTCGTAGAGTTCTTGCTCAGCCTCCAGTGATGTGGGCGTTCAGCCAGTTCATGTCGGTCAGTAAGCGCCGTCGTTGTCAGCCGCTCACCCGCTCTAGTGCCTAGACCCGTCAAGACGGTGGTGCTTCTTCTTCTTCTCCTGTTTCACTGCGACTCACTGCTGGGTAGATATGGGTAGGTAGATAATAGAAGACATATTAGAATTATATAGGGGTGTTATTATATGAATAGGTGGCATGCGTATTTAGGTATACATGTCAAGCGAATAATAAATCAATATTATTATGGTTTAGTAACACCCAATTTGGGTACAATTTTAAACATATACATCAGACAGAATTAGTGCTTCCCTCACGTCATTGGGTCTTCTCTCATCTTGCTAGTTCAGCTATTGACTGAACTGCTGGACATGCTGCGGCGTGGTATCTATCGCTATAATAAATCAATATATAGTATATATTATATATTCAATATATAGGAGGATAATTGTTTACACTTTATTATGAGTAAGATAAATCTCACAGAGGGAAGTTGTAGTAGACACTGTCGTGCATATCGAGAAAGGGAAAATTTCCGCCTAACACACACGCACGCGCGAATACACGAAGCAGTCGGCACCTATTCGCAGATTAGCAAACGACTTGCAAGTGAGGTGTCGATTCATCACTAGTCATACAAATAAAGAAAGAAAGAGAACAAAATGAAAAACTGCCCACTGGGCAACCTAGGACGAGGGGTTTGACCACCACTTCAGAGAGCTGCGAATGACGGCGTATTTCCTCTCAGGAAAGTTAACAAACAGATTCCTCTTGCCATTGTGAAACTAGTTAGGTGCCTGGCGTCAAATAGGAGTAAACTAGTTAGTTACCTAGTGAGGTGCCTGGCGTTAAATAGAAAAAAGTACAACCAGCAGAGTAATAATTAAACGAATTATTTATATTGCTATTCTTAGTATAAGTATTGATATTCGACACAATACACACCTACTGAAGTCGTCGGTTCTTCTAGCGGCATTCATCCGAAAAAAAATCGAATAACACTCTGCTAAAACTCGCCAGCATTATGTCACTGCTGCACAAATATCGGCCCAGCTCATCGCGCGCCGAACAAAGTTGTCATTCGATTACGCTCTTCTGCTTATAAATAGAATGTGTGCCGTCATTTCGCTCACCGCGAGTGTTGTTGGTTTCAGTTCTATGTCGCAAATGTTGTGACTGGGCGTAGTTGGATACACTGCCTAGTGAGACGGCGGCTTAGTTGGACGCGCGGTCAAATGTATGTGCGAAAATCGCTATCGTATTAATAAATGTGTAAGATATTATCATGTATATAGCGGAGAAAGTAATCCAAACATGCTTACTTAGGCCATATGAACTAGCTATTTCATAAAGTTACAATCGACGAGTGAACCGCTTGAAAAGAAATATACTACTACCTCTACTACGGTGATGACTGATAATATATATATATATATATATATATATATATATATATCCCAACGAATCACGGTCACTCTTCCCAGTATATGTTTCACCACCCAATATTGTATCTTCGGTAATTATTTCGGTGGGCCATTATACGTCACTGTGGATGAATTGGATGGATTTTGGCACGTATACCTAGATACACATGTCATCCTTAGAGTGGCAGCATAAGCGGACATGCTGAAATATGTAGGTTCTCCCCAGCATATGAAACACATTTAAAACGAATTGCAAGCGGATATACAAAAACCTTAATAATCAATTTTTTTTGAAAACGGGTTTATTTAACTGTTCAACTGTTTCAACTGTTTGTTTATTGACATTTCTTGTAGATAATTGCACACATTAATTTCAAGCTCCATTAAGCACATAGCTTGTTCGGAGCCCCTTTTATGAATAACAATGTATAATTTATATATGCCATTTTCACCTATTTACAATATATTGCAACATGGTTATATTTTTATATCACTTTTAACCAGATACCAAAGTTTCAAGATAAAGCTCTTTGAGATCGCATTTGAATTTGAGCAGGGACTTTGTCTGCCTAACGGAGGCCGGTACTTTGTTTCAGTAGGAGGCCCCTAATGTTTCTGATTGATAGCCTTGACTGGTTGGAGTTGGCGTGTGACAGAGTAAGCAGATTTGATGCGTTACCCCTTGTAGATATGGGTGTTGCTGATGTTGCCAGACCATATAAGTTTGAATGCACTCCAAGGAGTATACGCTTAATGTCTACTACGAGACAGTATTCTATAAGTTTTGGGAATGGCAAAATGCAAATATTTTTGTAGTGCGGTTGCACTGAATCTCGCATTCAGAGGTCCAGAGTTGTTCTCAGTGCTCGTTTTTGGAGTCGGTGAAGCGACCTGATAAGACGCATCTGTGTTAAGCCATAAACTTCTACAGCGTAAGTCAGGTGACTATGGACGTAGGCAAAATACATCGCTATCAGGCAATTTTGGGGGAGAATTCGTCGAGCTCTGTATAGAGCTGCATTGCTGCCAGATATTTTCTTACCTATATGTGTGACATGCGCTTCAAAGGTCAGCTCCTCGTTCAACGTAACGCCTAGAAACTTCGTTTCCTTTAGAAGCGAAAGGGCTATGCCGTCGCACTGGAAACGGAGGAGATTGATCGGAACCCCGCGGAGAAAGGAATTGCATTACACCTGTTTTCCTCCAATTCATATAGAGACCGTTACTCCTGAACCATGATGATAACCTCTGAAGGTCCTCGCGGACCATAGCCTCTACCTCAGTTGGGGAGTTCCCGACGAATAGGGCGGTGGTATCGTCCGCAAACAAGGTCAACTTTGCATGTTTTGTGACGCTAAATATGTCGTTAATAAAGATGTTAAAGAGAAGTGGACCATCTATACTGCCCTGAGCCACTCCAACAGATATATTCCTTACATCCGAGATTGCATTGCCCACCTGAACAACTTGCCTCCTATTCGACATGAACGACCGCAGCCAAGACAAAAAAATATCATCCGCTCCATATCGAGTTAACTTTTTAATCAGAATATTTACATCAACTGTATCAAATGCTTTTTAAGATCTATAAATACGCCGGCGACTGTCTTTTTTAACATAAGGTTTCTGCGAACCCCTTCAACAAAATCCATGATGGGTACAGTCGTCGACATTTTGGATCGAAAACCGAACTGACGCTGACTTAGACCATTAAACATCTCAAAGTGTTCGTTCAACTGTTCATATATAGCTTTTTCGAAAATCTTGGACATTGGAGGGGGATACTGACCGGCCTGTAATTTTCCTTGCTTAGTCTGTCACCACCTTTAAACAGTGGTACAACGCGATTCAATTTGAGGGCCGTAGAGTAGATCCCCTGGCGTGTCGACAGATTAACTATGAATGGCACTGCGTCAGCAATAACGTCAGCGCAGTGTCTCAAGACTTGAGAGGGTATGTGACCTTCTCCCACCGAGCAAATTGTGACCCTTTTCAGCAGGTAATGCACTCGATCCACAGGGACCGGCCTAGGCGAAAATGGCTCGTGCAGTTCAGGTATCGACATCGGTACCTCGTAAGCGGCCGAGCATTCGGCGTCAGCCGTTACGCAAGTTGCATAATAGTCGTTAAGGATGTTAGAACGTCGTACACAGTCTGTGACTATCTCATCATCAATCTTCAGTTTGACACACTTTTTTTTCCTGGGCACCTCCTATGACTGGCTGGATAGCTTCCCATGGGCTCCGCCTCTCCTGTATTCTATCGCAAACAATTTTTCATTAGCCTTCAGCCTGCACTTTCTTGAAAACGAGACAACTTTGTTTCTCAGTCTAACATACGCTTGACGCCTGCGGGCGTTGGGGTCAGTGCGATACGCCGTATTGGCTGCCTCCTGCAGCTCGGCAGTGACCCATGGCTTACGTGGATGACCTTTGTTTAACTTTCGCCTAATTTCTCTTTTGCCCCTAGTCACTGCCGCCATCACTCTCTCGTTAAAGCATGCAAACGCCTCGTCTACATCCGAGATATCGTATAAGTCGTTCCAGTTAGTTATTGCAAGTTCTGCCAATATTTGGTCGTAATTGTATTTATAGGTCATAGAGGCAGGTCGGCCTATTCTCTTAGAGACTACAGAAATAAATGTTGCGTGGTGGTCCGAGAAGGTAGTTGTGAGAGCTCCAGATGCGAGTAACGACAATGTCTGCACGTTAGTAACGATGTGGTCGATGCAAGTGGAAGTGTTATATGCGGTTTCTCTACGTATTGTGGTTGCCACCCTGGGTGGCACATTGACAACTTCTTTATAGCAGAACTGTTCTAAAGTTTCAATTAATTCCTGTGCCTCGACAGACTCCGCCATTGTATTGAGATTTGCGTCACCGAGTATTATGGATTTCCTATTACCGATTCTTGACAAGAGAGTCTCCAACGAGGTAACAAAGTGCGCTGGGTTTCCCTTCGGCTGACTATAGAAGACACCTACAATAGTGGTGTCCCCTTCAGCGCCACCCTCTATTTCCAGAAACATACTCTCACAGAGCAGATCGTCTGAGATTCTAAAATTGAGATCATTACGTTCTCGTGCAACATAACACTCCTCACATATAGTGCCACTCCTCCCCCTCGACCTTCTCTACAACTAAAGTAGGAGCTGTATTCAGTTAACTTAAGTGACGGACATTCTACCGACTGTAGCCTTGTTTCGGATATTGCTAGGACCGATGGCAACCGTGGTAGACAACTTAGCATGGTTTCTACATCATGAATATGCTTTTTCAAGCCATTAACGTTACAATGTATACAGAGTAGTGCATCCGAGATGCACTGGAACGTCGATATATCTACAGTCTGACTACACATGATACATTAGGGCTATCTGTTTGCTGAACTGCCGAGCGCAGCGAGATCCATGTCTGCGGTGAATTCCTTCCACGGCGAGTTACTCGTTGTCTTGATCTGCAACCGACAGTCAAAAGTCCGAGCATCAAAGATTTTTCTCTGGCCCTTGAGCTTACGTAGCTGGTAATATACGTTGGCATTTTCGGGCGTAAGATGGTCGTTAGCGTAGATAGAGTTGTTAGTAGCAGAGAAAGCTGAGAGAAGGTTAGACCTTGTTTTTTTCTCGCGGCATCTCCGCTGTACCTCCACTTTTTTCCACCGGCAGACGAAACGGACCAGCACTGAGGATCGATCGGTAACGTTCTTGCCATTTACTTTTACCATCCGCGGGCATCGGTGCGCGACATCAATGTCTCTCTCCTCTACCGGCGCCTCAATCTTTTCACACAGTTTAATGATGGCTGCTCGAAGCTGCTCGCCTGCTTCAGTTCTCGCGCCGGTATTCCGCTGAAAATAATATCAGAACGTCTTCCATATTGATCTAGAAAGCGCGCTTGCTTCTGTGCAGAATTTGCCACCTCTCCGGCTGATGTTATTGCCCCGCGAGCAACTTCCGCCGTCACCACTGCCCCCTATTGGCATAATACTCCATAGAGGTATCCACTTGGTCAACTCGACTCTTGAGCGTATCAAACTGTTGTTTTAAGTGAGTAACGGCATGAGTGAGCTGCAGACACTCACTCATCTGCAACTGCATTGCTTTTATCTGCTCGGACAGCCCTGCCAAACTGAGCATGATGCTACGCATATCAATATCACCGACAAGACCACCATCCTTAACGGCCTCACCAGCCACCAGCCGTTGACCGCTGTCGCTCACACAACTGCCGCTCGCGCTGTCGCTGCTGCTCGAGATCAAACTTTCGTTCAAGTTGGTCTCTGATGCCACTTCTCCACTGTCGCCAGAGACCGACGGAGAAGGAGAAGCAGTTTGAAATCGCTTAACGCTTGTTTGATGGCGCTGTGGACCGCTGGTTCTGCTTCTCGATGGAGCTACCGGTTTACCGGACAAACCCGTTGCCTCTGCTGGTGTTGCCGACGGCTTGGTTGTTTTTTGCAATGTTACCAGCTCCGGACTCAGTAGTCTTCTTGGGGGTGGTTGGCTTGAGGAAGGTGAGTTTTTTGCTGCAGACCGGATTGCGACAGACCAACCTAAAACGCTCTGGTCTTGGTGTCTGGGGTTTCAGCGTCACTTTGGACACTTTTTCACTAGTAGGAACTCTGTTGATCTGCAACCCGCCTCAATGCTCAAACGCTCTAAGATCATTGATGTCTCTGGTAGCATCGAAGAGTCGTCATTGTCAGGAAGGGTCCCATACTCGACGTAGAACAGAGGAACCCTGGAAGTAGCCTGCTTGACATACTGATGCAGAAGCAGGCTAAACGCAAGAGGGGCCGCTAAGTTCCCTGCTAACAATCCCCTGATGACATGATTTTAATCTCACCGAACAACAGGGAAGTTGGCCTGCTATATGCCTGGTCCATTATTGGATAGAGAGCCGAGGCGCGCTCCGAAACACCTCTCAAGAAGTGCAAGTTTTTGTGACAAGTCTACGCAGATTGTCGGCATAGATTGGCGCATGTGGCCGGCACATCGTTGTTGCCCCTGTTGTCAAGGAGAAGGTATTTTAGATGATCGGACATGCGACCGTCGAGGCCTCCCTCGAGCTAGATATCCTAGGTCGAGCACGACCCGAATAATAATAATAATAATAATAATAAGCCAAGCAAGCAATCCGTTTACGAAATCAAAACTTTTTTTATTTAGCCAGATGAGGCTCCTGGACTTGGAAGCAATAGGTGAGTTCGCGAAGAACAAGGAATTTATAGAGGCGACTGTACATGTGAAAATGGTATTAACATGACGCAATGATGGCTTCACGATCTTGGTACTATGGAGGCAAAAGTCAAGAAAGGGCGTAGAATTTAACAGAGAGTCGATAAAACGTGGACGTTAATTTTATTATCAGGTACTCCATGTTTTAGTACTACGCATTTGGCATGGGAAAAAATGTCCGTCGTTATGCATACTTCTAACTCGGTCAAGACAGAATTGTGACGACTCTAAATCCGCTCCAACCCAACACGACTCTGGAGCGTGGCAGACGGAGCAATAAATAAACTGTACATTTTTCTTTACCTCTTTTGGGCAACTCGCAAAGTTCGAATCAACTCGCAAAATTTTCCGCAGCCGTTGGCAAGCGAGACCTATCCTGAACGAACGGCAGGAATTAGCATCTAGGCATATAATCGAGGCTGTTCTGTTACTAACGTCTCGAGTTTCAGCGAAATTTCAGCGGACGTAGAAACCAGACGAGGCTTAATTGAAAGCTAATTGACCCCATCATTGGCGGAGCGAACGGGCCAGCCGCCGTGTAAAGCTATAATCGAGGCTGTTTTCGTGACACATTTCAAACGCGTCAACAACTGTACTATTTTTTTCCCGGTTGCACAACTCTATTTCGAATTTTTCGAGTTTCTTTCTCTAATTCGAGCCAGTCGTCAGCGAATCATCGAAACGGAGACGTAGGTCACGAACGAACGGTTTAGTTGTGCTGTGAGTTCGTTCTATTTCGGTCACGAGTTTGAGCGAAACGGAAAAACGAAAAGTCTCAGCAGACGTAGGAAAACCACACACACACACACAGACACACACAGAGCGGCGCAGATCTCAGCACTTAAACACCGCTTCCTTTACGATACACTCTTGGCCGCTGATCCAAAGACGCGGCGCGGCAGTTTTCTGTTAGATTACTCTTGGCAGGGTGTTGGAAAGAAAACGATGTCATACTACCACCTAGCCTATATCACCCACTGCAAACAAAATCAAATCCGTAACGAAATATAATCGGTTCTCTCAAACTTAAACTTAGGTACATCGATCCGTGGCGACGCACACGGGCTTACTGTTAATATGTACGGGAGAATAAAGAGCCCTTGGAAGGATGGATGTCAGGCAGCTCGAAAGTTTTTTTGTTTGGATCCGATTGGATCTAGTCCTCCGTAGGTAAGACTAAGCTAGCCGTTCTATTCAAATAGTATGAGCGGAATTGGACGATCATTGGCTGCAGATTGAACGTGTGGACTACAGCCTCCAGTTGCGGGTATGCAGCCTTACCGCTCGTTGCATCCCCGGCAGTGCAGCTACACCGTTTTCTAACATTCCTAACGTCAAGGTTTCCTAACGTACTGCACTTTTGACTTTTTTTGTTTTTTAACGAGACTTTTTTGTTTCGTGTGATCAATGTACACAGCAACGGCAATTATGTGCTCAGATATTTTTGTGTATTTATATCCACAGCCCCGTCTATTTCGTCGTGCTACATGGGGAATAAAGCATTCCGTTTTGGGCTAACCTCTTGCAGCGTTTGCTTTGCAGCTACGTTGTCAAAGATGATTGGCCAGCTGCGTTGTGGGCAGCATTCGTGCGCTGCCTACAGTGCTTAGAAACGGAGGTCGAATTTAAATCACAAAATTTGTACATATTATAGTATTATTGCTGTTGTAATACTCATTGTTGGGTAAAGATCTGACACAGAATTATAGAACTGATACAGAATTGACCGTTGACACAAAATTATTGAACTGATACAGAATTGACCGTTGACACAGAATTATTGAACTGATACAGGCTGATACAGATGTCCAATGGAATCTACAGAGAATATGCATGCTACAAGCTTCGTATATATATGTCTACTATTCATTAATATATACACAAGTGGGCGATAATTACGCAAAAACTTTACTATTTAATAAGAGCTCACTAAAAACTAACGACAACAGATACTAACAGAGCAAAAGTGATTAGCCTTTTAGGTGGGCGACCTATTCGTTTATTCAGTACATGGCTTGGTTTCCCTTCGTGTTCCTAAAAAAAATCTGCTTCTTCCGAAGGGCATATAAGGCCGGCCAGAAGATGCGACACGGTCGTTTAAAGAGAATGAAGTTGTTTATTAGCGTTCACGCCAAATACTTCAGAATCATAACCCTACAACCACGCACAGCGCTCAAAACGGACATATTCAGCCAATGCGCAATTCATGGCAATCATTTTGGTACCAAACATATGTCAATGCGAGCTGCGGAGTAATTACGATTTTTTGGAGGGCATGTCCAGATTAAGTGCATGTAAAATGACTGTGTGGCGACGTTCACTACCGCCGATGTGTCGCGCGACAGCCGCAGCGCCTCATTTTTCATGTACTTAATCTGGACATGCCTTCCGAAAAATCGTAATTGCTCCGCAACCACAGCTCGTATTGCCATACGTTTGGTACCAAAATGATCGTCATGAAATGTGCATTTGCTGAATATGTTGGCTTTGAACACGTGGGTGGTCGTAGGGTTATGATTCTGAAGTATTTGGCGTAAAAGCTAATAAAGAACTTCATTTTTGACGAATTCTCTTTTGAACGACCGCGTCGCATCTTCTGACCGGCCTTATAGAATTTTCTCAGGAACACGACAATGTGTTTAGTTTCTGTCTAGGGGGACTGGTTGTCTCGCAACAGCACATTGTAGGCTCCTATGTCAGGCAAAAACACTAGTGTCACAAATTGTAGTAATTTCGCTCTCACTCCGAAACAAGACTTCTCAGAGACCATGTTCCATTGGAAAAAAATATTTGCTTTAACGAACTCTACAATTTGTCTATTCTATTATAAAAAAAATTCTGCAACACCCTGTATATACATTCAAATAGTTCACCCTTATTTTTGATACATGCCCGCAACCTCCTCAAAATGCGCTCGACTGTTCGTTGCAGGTAGGAAACGTAAAGTTCATTCCACTGTTCGCGACGGGCTTGCTTAAGCTTGTCCACATTTTGGAATCTAGTAGCGCAGCCAAACTTCAACCGCCAAAATGACCGAATACTTGCCCGACGCGCCTATGCAGCAACGAAGTATGGAATCAATCGCAAGAGGGGCCACAACCATGATGTGGACTGGAATATCGGACACCGACAGAGCTCCATTGATTTTCGTCCATTGCAAAACTTGACGGCCGAATTATAGTGATTAAGTATTTTAGAAGCCACTGTACTCCCCTAGCCACTAAACCAATTTAGTAATCGATCAAGGGTGTTTTAACAGGACGGGCCCTATCTCACACAGGGCTGAACTGTTCGGGAGTAGTGCAAACTTGAAATGGCCACTGAAGAGTCCACGGGGGTTTCTGTGAGGGAAGTTTTGAAAGCCGCTCTTGGAACTACTCGATTACAAAATCTTGGCGAGCTCAAGTAAGCCCTTCGCGAGCAGTAGGACAATTTTGTCGTGGCCTACCTGCGACCAACACTCAATAGTATTTTCCTTTTGAGGAACCAGCTGGCGGGTGTAAAAAACAAAGGTGTATTATTTGTGTTTTATATAAATATAAATATATATATATATATATATATATATATATATACATGTAGGTGGTGCGATCGTGTGAGGGTATGGGGTATCCCTATATCGATTAGAGGTATTACCCTATTACACAGAGTTTTCACTTAGCTATATGTATATATATAGCTAAGTAAAAACTCTGTGTAATAGGGTAATACCTTTAATCGATATAGGGATACCCCATACCCTCACACGATCGCACCATATATATATATATATATATATATATATATATATATATATAGGCAGGTATATATGAAAAAGGAAAGCAGAAAAACGTCGTGGTAGAGTGGGTATACGATACTTTAAGAGCGAGTGGGCTATTAGCAGATGCATGGGCAGGGATGTTGGGTACAAGGATACAAGGAGCAAATTTAGGGAGGGGGAAGTACAGAATGTCGAGCCTGTGGGTTAGGAAAGGAGTCAATGGAACAGATTGTGAAAGAATGTACAGCTTTGGGGAGGGAAGCAGAGAAGAGGTTGTCCTAATGGAGGATAAATACTCAGTAGCTATTGAAGAAGACATTAACAATATGGATGAGCAGATAATATGCACATGCTGTCGCTCTAAGCGACCCTGATACAAAAGGGTGAAATGTGTATTTAGGTACACATGTCAAACGAATAATACTAAAACCGTAATAGACTCATCATATATATATATATATATATATATATATATATATATATATATAAACCTCAAATTGTGAGCGGTTCCGTATATTCTAGCGCAGTTATATGCATTTATATGAGATTTAACTACACAGATTTCTCTTCTATTAAAACTATTGTGAACACCTGTGTCGATGGCAGTCGAGTCTTCTCGTGTGTCTTAGCCAGTCGACGCTCTTGCCCTCGCGGTTCCCTCGCCTGTGAAATTGACTCACTTTTTTGTTCGTATTGGTTATCCTCTCGTCTTTGGGCTCGCATTTCACAGGCTGCCAGGTTGCTACCAAACGCTGCTAGACAAAAGTACATCCACCAAGGTCGAAATCGTCGGCGTATAGGCGCATCTTATCGACGCCCGTCATTCACACACGTTGCCTACTGCTAGTGTCGCCATTGCCAGTCTACTTTCGTTAAGCATTTGGCTAACAATCTGTACGGTAAGTTTTTTGCTGACATTTATGTTCATAACTTAACTAGATATAGTACATATATATACATATTTTTTTAATTAGACACTCGTTTGAGGACTGTTGACTAGCTTAAAACGGTGTTTTGACTGCTTCTTCCATGCCCGCGTTTGATATATATTTATATATATATATATATATACGAGGGCGAATCGACAAGTTCCAGTACTTTAAAATTAAAAAATGGAGCCGACCCTGCAAAGGTCTTTCAGTTTGTTTTGCTTAGAAGGGCATTTATCAGCTACAGCTACAATCTAGATAGCGCCAATCAGTTGGATTTGGTTTAAATAAATGAAGAAAACGAGGCTCGCAGATTTGTCAGGAGCCGAATATAGGTGAACAACAAATTTCCTTAAAGTTCTGTTTTAACAACCAAATCATATGTACTAAACAGGTGGAAACGTTACTAATTGCTTTTGAATCTCAAGCAGTATGCCTAAACACTGTGTCTACGTGGTACCGTTGATTTCACGACGCACGTGAATAGACCGGAGCTGACCCCTCATTCGAGCAAGCCATCGACGCCAATAACAGAAGAAAACGTTGAAAAATCGTATTCGTGATATACTCAGCAATCACCGAATTCCTATCAGGGAGATAACTGAGAAATTGAAGATATCGCATGGTTCAGTTGTAACAGTCTTGCCCCGATTTTTTCTGCGTCGGAGGACTGGCAGCGTTGTTCAACCCAAAAATGCTGAACTTCTAGCAAATTAATGCGGGAAATGTTTGTATTGTACCTTTAGGCAGTAGCAGAAGAACCTGGACTGCTTCAGGAAGTGATAATTATAGTATTAGTATTATTGCCCAAAGTTCAATCTTCCCAGTGGTGCTTTCAAGTGGATCCAATTTTTTAATTTTTTTTTGCCTATTTTATAACAGTCGATGTTAATTTTTCTTCCATCCTGATCTATAACATATATTCGTGTAAAAAACTTGTTTTACCTCCACCTAACACCTGCACGCCCGTTTTATTCGAACTGCACATCTCTACGGTTGCTCTCAGGTTGAAGCAGCAGTTGTGTCTGTCTTTCTTTGCACTTTTTGTATTTCTCCTGAAGGACTTCTTTTGTCGTAGTTGCTCCCAGTGTCCCCTATGGGGCCACACGACGAGCAGGACTACAACACGCCGCCTCCCTAACAAGACTCAAAGGCCGATGGCGCTCAGCATCGCACGTGCAAGTCGCACGGAATCCGCAGCAGTCATACAATATCTTCTCAATAATAACTAGCTTCAAGATGCCCCTTAATCAACCCCGGGACGAAGATAAGGGAGATCAATTCCGGGTTGGAGACCTACTAATCAGCAGAATACGTACCTTAAGCAGGTGGAATCAGCAACGGGAAGTAATCCAGCCGGGCCACCATGGACATAAGATGAACTCAATACTCCCTGCTTGCACAAAGTAGTACAGCCTTAAACACGGCCTCCCCGTTCGCCTACCGACTCACGCCACTGCTAACGAGCCATGGTGGCTGCCTTGAGCAATGCCTACACCGCATTGGTAAAGCTGACTTTCCCTCCTCCCGTCGTATGTGCAATTTAGGGGAGTCTGACAATGCAAGATCCCTCTTACGAACTTTTTCAATGCTGAGCGAAAGCTACTCTCTAGGATTGGCTCTACACCTAAGCGTGCGACGTCGCCTGGCATGCAAAATGCTGAGAGAAACGATATATTTATTATTTAATTCCATTGTTACAAGGAAATGTGAGTAACTAACTACACCAGGGTTTGTGAGGAGTGCTACCAGTCGAGTTTATCCTCGAGGCAGCCCCTCATTGTGCCCATAATTGCTGCCGCACTGCCGCGCTGAACCGCAAGAGGTAGTAGCCGCTGAAGTAGAAAGTCAAAAGCTCTAGTGCAAAATGCTTGTAGAGGCGCTCCTAAAGAAGCAAGAGTCCTTGTGCCATAATAAGAAGATTCGCTGAATTTGTCTCTAAGGAAGCGAAACCAACACAAATGCACAAAGTCGAGCAGGCAAATAAAATGAGCAGGTAAAGTCGTCTGAAGAAGACATTGCGCTGCGGTTCCCAGCAGCGGTCAAAAAGTACGACTGGATTTTAGTGGGGGGGTGAAATTCCCACTCTACCATAGCTCTGGCAACGACGCTCAGTAAGGAACTTCGTGCTACCCTTAGCACGAAGTTCCTTACTGAGCGTACTTACAACTTAATTCAAACGAGCTGAATTAAGTTGGTCAGTTCATGGCAAGGTGCGGTTACCTACCCCAATCTTGTGGGCAGTCTTGACTTTCATAGGCAGTGCTACTTGAGCAAATATAAGTTAATCTGTGTTGATCTGCAAACGGCACAATTAACGGCATAAAGTATTCCAGGTCTAAGTAAGTTTACGTTTGCAACAAATTTTGGGGATGATGTCGTTGGTCTTGTGTATGTATATTTAGGTTTCATATTCGATAAGGCAATATTGGGTCTTAGGTAATTAGACTAAACAATAAAGGCCCACAGGAACACAGATGTTTACTAATGAATATAATAACGTACCGGTGCCACGCAATTAATTGATGAACTTAGAGGTGAACGATTAGCAATAATATTTTGAATATGGCAACTTCCTCTATACTCAAGAACATCTCACAAGAGTCACCGAGAACGGTTGCCAAGTATGATCTTAGATTCATAGTACTTGTACGACAAACGGCATCCTAGGCTAACGCCATAGCAACAACGAAGAATACAAATTTATCTAAATTGGGGCATGTGAAGCGGGGATGACTTGTCACGGTTTCATCAGGGTAAGCCTAAAACTAAATATAACAGGCACTTACAGTCAAGCAGGCGTTACATCAGTATTGAGACCGAATAAAAGCATTCGTTTGCTAATATATGATGTTCGCCTAGCAAAAAATACGCTTCACTCCAGACAGAGTCATACTTATTTTTCCCGGTTATTCTTTGGTATCTGTGTTTCCTCTCTTTTCAAGACGTATGCGTTTTACACAGATTATTTTGGAATATCCGCATTGAGCAGTACGATCAATCACCTGAAAAGCATTTGTAATATTCGGCAAGTTAATACTTTAATGGCATTGTGATGCATTACGACGAAAGTGGGCTGGGACTATCGATTGACCCATTATCCTAGTTTCATTAAAATGCAGTGATATTTTTCTATTATGCAACGTAGAGAACAGAAAGATAATAAAAGTGATCATGCAGCTTTTACAATCAGTAAACGACGAGCAACATGCTTACATACAAAACGTACAAAAGTGTTTAGGTTAATAAGCTATCTAGTGGCATCATAATTCCTAGGTAGCAAATTTCAATGAAGTACGTTAAAAACGCGTACGCAAAAAGCAGGCAGAGTGGAAATGTGCCACGGTACAGAGAGCTACGTTTCATATTGACGATGACAGACAGCGATATTTACTCGTTATAGGTATATAATAGCAACGACAATTATTTAATTGATTTCTGCGGCAGACACTGTGAGTTAAAGCAGTAGTTTAAGGGTAGAAAAAGACTCGGAACTCCATCCACACCTGATTGTGGAAACAAGAATCATCTGCGCGTGTTTGAAGAGTGCTGAACTTCTCGAAGCGTTTGCCATAGAGGATAACTTGTAAAGCGGCGGCGGAAAGATATAAGCGCTTGCTTGAAACTTAGGTTGAGACTAAAGTAATGAGTAAAGTGGTAACGATCTCTAAACCAAATATTTTGTGACTCGACTTAGACAGTGTGTGAAAGTATTCCGTCCTATCGCTGCGGTGCTTTCTGACCTTCAGGACATTACAGGACACTTTCTCAGATGAGGCTCCCTCAGATCGCGTTATGCTTTC